>MDKH01023775.1:0-33735 GCA_005239495.1 Nicotiana undulata
ATTTTCATTACTACTGAGTTGGCGTACTCATAAAGACTCCCTTTGCCTCTGTGCACAGATCCATGTACTAGCTCGCAGCAGTAGCTGACGCAGTCGATAGCAGCAGTCACGGGATTTCGAGGTAGTTGTTCAGCGTCCATAGCTTCTCCACTTCCCTTCCTTATTATGTTTTTAGCATTTTACTCAGAGACACATATTATAGTTTTAGAAGAGTTAGATTTATTTCCATAGATGCTCATGACTATTGACTCCAGTTCTTGGGAGGTTGTTTAGGTTAATATGGGAACGCTAATACTTAATTATATTAATTATGATATGGTTGCTTGCTTATTATTTAATTGTAAACTATTATAATTGAACAAAAGTGCAATAAGGTGATGGTTGGCTAGCCTAGTTCCACGATAGGCGCCATCACGACCTGTCAGGATTTGGGTTCGTGACAATCACCTTCTTTCCGAGAAACGAGGGGACTATCTGTATATGGTCAGAACGGGCATGCCCTTCTTATGACTAATCGAGGTTGGATCATGATAGGTCACGGCTCGGCCTCGTGTTATATCGAGCCTCAGTGCATTAGATTGTCGAGCCCTTAATTCAGAGACCGACCAAGGTCGAGGTCAGCCAAGATCGAGACCAAGTAGAACGGAGATCGAGCGAGACCGATGAAAGTTTACCTAGTCAAATAACGATAAGCCAAAATATCCGTAATCGAGCAAGGATCAGAGTGGAAATCTCGGCACGTATCAAGATGAGGTCGATTAATTAGCCAATCATGGGATTTCATATTGTATTTAGAATTGTATCATAAGTAGGACTCCCCTACTATATAAAGGGGGTCTAATTATTTCTAAAGGCATGATATCCACGCAAGACAAATCAATATACTATTATTTTCTTTAAGTTCTCAATACTTTGTTACTCTGCTCAATACTCATTTGCTATTTTCGTTTGGTTCGAGGGTAACTTAGCTCGAGGGCCAAAGTTGCACATTTCATTTGGTTTGCTTTTATTTTTCTTTAGAGTCAACTTTAATATCAATTTGCATATTTTTTGAGTTTGTGCCAAGTAAAATCATGTGTCCTTATAATTACATATAAATTCAATTGTTATCCGTTTTTAGGGTAAACAAAGGTCACATACATGAATGAACTTCACGCAAGTATGACTGAAGTTCAGGCATTTTGCATGCACTTCAGTTGCATATTGCTCAAGTACGGCAATTTTTGCCCTCAGCAAAATAACACATGACTGAAGACTGACGTGCACCCGTTTTTGCTGAGTGTGAAACCTAAATGTGATATTTTTAGATAAGTGTAACATAAATATATATTAAAAAAGAGAGTGATAATTTTATATATAGCGCGATTTTAAATCGTGTTATACTTTAACGGTGTTTTGGCCGTTAAAGTATAGCGCGGTTTAAAACCGCGCTCACTACAATATTATGCATCTATAGCTACGAAATCTTAGCTATGAATTTAATAATTATAGCTAATACTTAATAATAGCCACAAAAATTAAAATTCCGTGGCTATTTACAAAATCATAAAATTTCTTTGCCACAAAAATTAAGTTGCTAAAGTTAATTCCCCGTATTAGCTATACTTGGTAACAATCGTGGCAATAGCTACATAAATAGCCATACATTTATTGCTACAAATAAAATTTTGTAGCTAATCATAAGTTTTTGCCACACGTCGATAGCTACTGTAGCAATAGTAACCTTTTAGCTATAATAAATTATTTGAAACAAAATATTGTAGCTAAAATGAATACTTTTGCTTCAAGTTTTAAAAACTTGTGGTAGTACTTAAATGATATAGCCACAAATTTATTGCTATAACTAAATTCTGTAGCTAATCATTAATATTTTTCAATGAGTTGAAACTTATTATAGCTATAATAACTTTTTAGCCACAATAAAATATTTAAAATAAAATATTGTAGCTAAATGAATATTTCTGCTTCATGTTATAAAAATTGGTGGCAGTATATGTTAAGCTAGCCACAAATTTCTTGCTATAATATTATTTCGTAGCTAATCATTACTTTTTGCCGCATATTAGAACTTCATATAGCAATAATAACATTTTAGTCATAATGAATTTTTTAAATTAAAATGTAACTAAATATATAATTTTTCTTCGAGTTCTACAAAATCATGGCAATAGTTGGCTTAGTAGCTACAATTATTTGTCACGCTAAAATGATACCACAAAATTGATAAGGTAAAATTTTATAATTGGTCATTAATTTTTTTTTGTCTACAAGGTAAATCTAGCCTCATTAAATATTTGAATAACATTTTATAGTGAAATAAGTATTTGTCTTCTAAAATAAAAATAGTTAGATAAATGTTAAAACTATTTTTCATCACAAAATTAATAGCCACAAACTTAAAGTGACGATAAACTTACAAGTTAATTATAACTCTGGTCGTAATTAGGATTGTCATTGCAATAATAGTATTTTAACCACAATAAGTTATACGTACAAAATTACATAAGTGAATATTTTTAATCAATGACACAAATAAGAGTTTCTCAAACAATATCAAGTTATGAAAAAATAATTTTAACTACAAAAGTTAGATTTTCTCAAAATAATTGAAACTATGGTAATTATGTAGAAATTGAAGTATTAATAAACTTTAAAATAACAAAACTAAATTGCAAAAGTTAATCTTCAATAATAAATCATTTATATGCCTATTTGTAGTCTCAAAACTTATCAATTTACTTTTTATTTATCAAACTCATATTTTATTTTATTGCAACATGTTATATTTGGATGTTAATTATATATTAACATATATAGAGAATTTATGTATGCCTAGCACTTAACTATTTTTTATGTAAGTACTTAAGAGTAACTTCTTATATATTTAAGATTTATTTAAAATATAATTAAGTAGAACTTTGTGATGGTTTTGGTGAATTTCGTTTTGACAAATGACCAAAGCTCCAAAATACATACAATGAATATATTTAACACTACAAAAAATTTATGAAATTATAATTCATATTACTTTTATATAATTATGTTATCGTTGTTTACACAAAGAAATACGAAATTAATTGATGCTTAAGTCCACAAAAAAACTAGTTATATTATAATTCTTATTAAATATAATGAAATTAAAGCTAATTAATGTGTGGATGACTAAATATATAAAATTTAAACAAATATATAATCACAAATTAAATTATACATCGAAACTAAGAATTAAATGGTAAAGGTCTTCATTTTCTCTTAAACTCCGTGCTCAGTCAAACAGGTTCATATAAATTTGAACGGAGGGAGTAAAGATATAGGACGAGGATCATGTTTCTCTTGTGACTATTATTTGATATTTTATAATATTTACATAATTCGATATTATTAAGTTTCACTTCAAAAATATTTAATATTTTAATATGGGTTATATAGGAGTGTATAACAAAACTAACAACTAGTATATCATAATTCATATTAAAAAATTATGCTTGTAATTTTAAATACATTTTAATTAAGTATGTAATTAATTTTCATTGGATTTGAATAAACAATATCAAATTTAGACAAGATGTTTGTATCTATATATGTACGTTGATCGCTAATTACACTCAATTTAGACAAATAGAAAATTTATTTATCTACTGGTTTAATACTATTTTAATGACTTAAGAACTATTATTATATAATTAAACGATAAAATTAAGAAGTTAATATAATTGAAATAGGAATACATAACAAAATTAATAATATTGTATTGGACGAAAAAAAGTTATAAAGAATATAATATATTATAGAATATCTTTGTTTCGTGCAAGTTAATATTTATGTTTTATTTAGTACAGTATAAATTATGTATTTGATCTTTTGTATTTTACATAGATTAATTTTCTTATTTACTTGAATTTGTTAGGAGTAGTACTTATATTCCTAGCATTTAAGATATATATAATATATTAAAGTGAAGCAAATATATATTAATTATAAAAAAGAAAAGAAAAGGAACATAAAGGCCAACAGGCCCAAACCAAATTTCACAAACTTAATAAGATTCTTACTTTGGTGTTTTCCTACATTGCTGTCACCCCTCATCCCCTATTTCCATTTCCTTCTTCAACAAAGTCTTCTCTCTTCACACGAACAGAGCACATCAGCATAATCACTGGCTAGATAGTCTGATGGCTTCTTTCTTTCCAGGTTTATTTATGTATCTACATCTTAGGATTTCTCAATCCCCATACATTTATTTGATTTGAAATTTTGGTTTGATATTCTAACAATTTGATAGATATTTTGTCGTATTATGATATTTATTGAGTGGGACCTTAAAGATTATAATATAATATTGAGAGGGGCCACAATTCGTCGAAAAGACATTGCAACAATGAGATGAGAATTCTTTCAAAAGTTTTTAAAAAAGTATACATCTTTTTTCTTATCTTGTTGCTTTGCGTTATCCGTTCATATTGTATACTAAAAATTCTTGTAAAAGAGTTATTAGCATTTTCACAAATCACATTTGCAACTTTGTATTAATGCACTTTTTGGTTCGTTCATTCTTGTGTTAATTATTAGTTTTTTTTTTACAGGGTGTATTTTAATCTCTTCTATGCAAGAAGATTGAGGATTCAACCTTGATGCAAAGAGCGAAAGTACTTCATCCTTGACTGCAGAAGATCATCTGGTGACGACATATGAAATTCCAGATCAAATACTTAGAACTTAGTTTTTTTTCCTCATGTGGAACCCTTCAGAATTTTATAACGGTGTATAATTTGTATTATACTCCTATTAGTTTGACGAAAATGTGAGTTTGAATTTTTTCTTATTATCTAGCAGCCTATTAACTAGTTGTTAAGTCTCTTGTACAAGAGTTGCATACTTGTGGAAGTGTGAATATTATGCATTTACAGACAATTGTATATTTTAAAATTAATTTTTCAAACTATTTAGATGTCAATTTGTATAAATAAGTGATATTTAAAGCTTATTACTGCGTGGTTCTATGGTTTGTTAAACAATGTATGGATATGGAATATTTTAAAATTTTAAAAAAATTTAGTGAGGTAAAAAAAAGAAAACAACAATGTATAGGACAAGAAAATTTATTATTTCTACTAATTAAATTAATTTCTCATCAATAAAAATAAAATGTATAAAAATTATTTCTTCTCTTTTTTTGCTATTGAGTCACATACAATGACACCAATACATTGTATTATGTACAAATACATTCAAATACATTTTATTTTTATATAAATACATTATATTTTCGCCTTTATTTATATACTAATTCCGAAGGTTTGTATTTTTCTAATACAACCGAATATCAATGCTTTTATGATTTTTTGTTGTTGGAATACAGTCCATTTGAATACGGTGAATTGAATACAATGTATAACAGTGAATAATGAATATTGGTGAATTGAATACAATATATGCGGTCCAATTAAATAGAATGGTAAACACCCTATTTCTTGATTTTTTGTTATTTGAATACAAATGAATTCAATATATCGAAATTAAATACAATTTAATATTGCGTTTTTTGTTATTAAATACCTGCAATCACTATTTTTAGGCGGATTAGCTTACTGTTTTTATAAATACATTCGTGTGAATACATGGAATATAGAATTAAACAGTTGTATTCCATGTCTTTTAGGCGGATTACCTCACTGTATTTATAAATACAATCGCGCGCGAATACATCATAGTAGCAACGAAATTTTGTAGAAGTAATGTTGTTGAGTTAAATTAGGAGTGATACACGCTAATTCATCTTCTTTCCATTATTAAACAGTTGGACTCCCTACTTATTAGGCGAATTCCGTGACTGTATTCATGAGTATAGTAGTGCGAATACAGTCCGGTTTCTGAAAATTCCTCTTGATTCTTCTTTGGAAAAATGGTAGAAATGACACCAGGTAACTTCTCTAAAGGATGTTATTTAGGAATTAGCAAGCCCGTCCTGAATTTCAAATTTTCCAGTTCAAATTTTTGGAACAAGAAAGTCTTGAACTTTCTTGAAGTCAAAATTTTTAGTTTAAAATTTTAGGACAAAATAAGTACTGTCAAATTTCTAAATAGCATCATGAGAAGGCAATCTGTGTAGTTGCCGCCGAAAAATGGCACAACCCATCATCTTCAAGATGGTTATAATTTGCAAAATGTAACAGTTGCAATCTGGAGTCAACAATTTTTTTTCCAATGAACCAAAAAAAAATTCCCTCAAAGGATTTAAGATTGTGAAGATACAACTACTAGAGATTGTTATATTGAATTTTACTACCTACTTTTTGATGATATACAAGTGACATCAATACAACAATATCTACTTTACAAATTCTTTCTTTTTTAACAGTATATATGCTTTCTTCTTTTAATTTCTTTCTGATGTCTATGCCTTAGCTAGAGGAGACAAGAGTTCTTGTTGGGGGCACAAGAGATTTTGCATAAGCAATAGGTAAGGAAATTAGCTTCTTTGGTTTGCTCACATAAGCTCTCCTTGTGAAGTTGTTGTAGTCATTGGCTTCGATCTCGTCGAGTATCTGGCGGTACAACAGCAAAGATGCCCATACCTGCAAAAGCCGAGATCGTGAGAAGTGCTAATATGGTTCGGATAGACTTCATTCAAGAATGCACATACCGGGAATCAATAAGAAAACAAGTGCTAAGTTTTAGATCAGTGAGTATACCAAAAGGAAAGAAGAGACTTTTCTTGCTCATTGCCCAATAAAAGTATAGGCCTTTGCCTCTACCTAAACTATAACAACAACGACAACAACTATAAACCCAGTGTAGTCCCACAAGTGAGATCTGGGAGGGGAAGGGTAGTGTGTACACAACCCTTACCCCTACCTTAAGAAGGTAGAGAGGTTGTTTCCAGTGCCTCTACCTAAACTATGCAATGAAATAATCAAGACATACGAAGATAAAGTTGTTCTTTTCCTAGGAAGTGACAAGCAAATAGAGAATCATAGAGAAGATTTCGGCGCAACAGTATCCAAGGCGAAGAGAATACTGGTGTAAATTTGGGAACAATGTTGTCTTTCCGAGCATACTAGTACAACAACTTCTAATTCAAACTAAAATAATATCAGGTCTCTGAATCATCTAAGTTTCGGTGGCAGATAACATGGCTGATGGAATGACTTCAATCAAATCCGGATATTTCATTGACCAAGAAATACAACGGAATGGATCATTAATGTCCAAATATTTTGATATATAGCCTTCTTTTTTTTTAACCCAACCATATTCCATGCAGCCAAAAAAGTTGAAAAAAGAATATACTCAAACAAGAAATCATATTCATATAACTAAGAGTTTACGACTGCTTACAGGCCATCTACTAGCTGAGCTCAGTTGTGTCACTCCTTCCTCTGCCTCGTCGAAGAATTTTCTTGCCCTCTGGATTTGCTTCTTCATAAAGCTTCTCCATTTATCAGTCACTTTTCCAGCAAAAATGTCATTGTCGGAGAGACCTGCCTGTGCTAATTCATCTTGAGGTAAGTAGACTCTTCCTCTTCTGGCACTGCAACGAAAGCAATATATAAGAACAAGGGAATCCTTAACCGAAAAGATATCGCACTTCACTTACGAAGAGCTTTCTTTCCCTATCTGCAGTTATCCTAATTATTCCAATATTATGTTGACATAACAACGATAAACCTGATAAACAGCTCAACTAACATCTTTTGGTATGTCATAGTAGCAAACTGGACGTGCGTAAAATTGTAGGTTTGTACTTACTCTTCTCCGACATCTCTAAGTATGTTGGTTAGTTGATTTGCGATCCCTAAAGCCAAAGCAGCATTATATACACTCTCTGTTGTTGCCTTTGAATCAGGTGCAATACCCATAATTGGAACACTCATCAACCCAACCGTACCAGCAACGTAATAACAATATAGGTATAGCTCATCAAAGTTTCTGTATCTTGACTTCCTCAAGTCCATACGCATTCCTTCAATCATATCTCTGAACGGCTGCAACGTCGACAGAACAATGAGACGGTTTAAATGATTGAAGCAAGTGAATCAACTTATGTGAATGAAGAAAGCGACATAGAACTCTGAATCAGAAAAAAGATAAAAATGATAGAATTGGAAGACAAACCTGAATATCAACTGGAAACTTGGAAACAGTATCGGACAAAGCAGCATCGAGCATATCAAATGGCCGCCCACTGAAAACATCTTCCAGCCGGTCTTCCCACCTATCTAAGGCTTGTGGAGTAATATGTGATGCATTTGGGCCATCAACAAGTTCATCTGTTCTCCTGCACCATACTGTTTAAACGAACATAATGAGAAACGTTTCAACTCAGAAGTTCGTTTATATATGCAATATCAACACTAGCTAATAATTTGGAGAGAAAGATTTGTCGCACTTTAAAATCATCTCACAGTAACGCCAGTATTACTCTCTTATGAAAAAGATTCAGAGATTTAAATCTAACTTCTAAAGATTTTACAGAAATGACCAGAAGTCTCTTGTGATAAATATTCCGTCAAAATGTTAAAGCATGCTACAATCTGATACTACAGATTTGAGTTCTTATATCGCCTTTCAAAGCTCATGTTTTACATATTACAGGTACCCCTCAAACTCAAATTTGAGTTCTCCTCTTTGTCTTTAATCGTGTGTGTGTGTGTGTGTGTGTGTGTGTGTCCGATACTAAATGGCTAGAAACCTCACCATATATTGCCCAAATAGCCCTTCTTCTCTCTGGAGTCATTAGCATAGTTCCTGAATAACAACCAAAAACAATATCAATTTCATCGATTACATAAACAGGCATATAGTCTTAAATAGTTCTTTAACCAAAATTTTGGTAAACCAATAAATACATAGATGAAAGAAGCTAACCTAAGTAAAATGTCTTTGCATACTCTGCGCATACTTCACCACACCTATCATATGCTTCATTTAACAAGCTCAAATTCCCGGGGAGAGGGATCTCCGGCTTCACTTCTAAATCATCAGTAGATCTCAGCTGCCTCTTCACTAAAGCTGCTTGTTTCAATACCACATCGTAAACCATCTGTTCTGATGTCATAGTCGCCATTTCTCCAGCCGGTGTAGCCACCATCGCAGACCGTACAGAACCAAAATTCGACCTTTGTTTCACACCTCTTTTGATTCTCTCATTGCACACTAAATTCCTATGCCTCGACAAGTCAAAAACCCGGTTTCCCTCCCTTACTGAATCCAAGAATCCTGTCCCATTTGAGACCTCACAAGGTGAAACAACCCATAACAAGGCAACAGACATTCTGAACAAGAAAACCTTGGTTGTCTAAAACAATTCCAAGGTTTTTTGTCTTACTTTCTGTTTTCTGTTTCCTTCCCTCCTCTGCTTAATTTATAAAAAATATTAAATAAATTTACTCCTAGTAGATTCCCACTACAGTCTAAATCCACTTTCAAGAAATACCCACTTCCTCTTATGTAAAAAAAGATTATAAAAAAGACCACAAAGAAAGCAAACCAACTTTTCCTAACTCAAACAGAAAATAACCTGTTTCTTGGCTTCTGCAAAATGAGATAAACCAAACATCACAATTAACACTCAATTATAACCATTGAAGCAATAAAATTTTACAATAACAACAAACTCAGTAAATCCCATAAATGGGGTCGGGGAAGATAGTATGTACGCAGACCTTAACCCTACCTTGAGGATAGAGAGGTTGTTTCGATAAACAACGGACTAACGAAAAGATGAACAAAAAGCAGTAGGGACAAGTAGTAACATCAGCAATCTAACCGGTGGCGGAGCCACATGCACCAAAGGGGTGTCAACCGACACCCCTTCGCCGGAAAATTACGTTATGTAGCTCGGTAACTTGTTTTTCTTCAAAATATGAATATATACTATATAATGATACCCTTGATTTCTTGGTGAGTTTGTTTCTTTATATCTTGACTCCCCTTAATAAAAATCATGGCTCATCCACTGAATCTAACACTAATAGAATACAAAGCTACCTACTAAAAATTTGAACTTTGTAAAAAAGAATCTAAATGTGGCACAAAGAAAGGATCTTTAAGAAACTGGTTTTTTAATTATTGAAAGCACAAATAGTGGGGGGGGAAAATCCAATGGCAATGGGTGCTTTCTATGGTTAGTCAACAAGATTATTATAAGCTCATTTGCTAACTTAGGCAAGTGCTCAATTACTATTATAATAAAGCAACAACAACAAGCACACTAACAGAACAATAAAAAGTTAAGATGTTAAAGAACAAACCTTAATTTTCTTGTAACAATGGATTTTCAAAAATAGCCACTTTAATTTTCTTGTTTGCTGGTGTGTACTCTTCAAGAATCAAAGGAGTTTCTTTGTGTTTCTTCTCGTTTTGCTCCACCTATTTTGGGGTCATTTTATAGGATTCATTATATTTTTTTTCTTTTCTTTTGTGCTGATTGGAATTGAGTGATTCAGAATCCATCTGCTTCGCTTACCCTTTTTCAGTTAATGTAAATTCTTTTGGTCATAATAAGGACACGTAGATTTTAAATATGGTACCTAGTGGGAGTTTGGGTTTTGTTTTCACATTTTTGAGCCGGGGTCTTCCGGAAACAATCTCTCTACCTCCTCAGACTTTACTGGTAATGGCGGTTGGACATAAGAATGTAAAATTTCAAAAAAGTGAAAAAAAATTCAACTGAAAATGTTAGTTGAAAGTTAGAGGTGCGTTTGGATATGAATATTATTTTGGGTTAATTTTATATTTTCTGAGTGATTTGACTGAAATTTTTGGAAAACAGCTTTTTGGAGTTTTTTTAAATTCAAAAATTTTCAAAATTCATCTTCAAATGAAAATTAAAAATTATATGGGCAACCATTGATTTCGAAAAAAAGTAAAAAAAGAATTTATATCCAAACGGGCTCTAAGTCTTGATACCACGAGCGGACGAGTTAGCATTTAGAATTCAGTATTTTTTGCACACAACATAATATATATTGAGAACTATTCAAATGTTAATAATATTTGAAAAGTGTAATGATTTAATAGAAAAAATTAAAAATGTGAACTCATTGAGTTTACATTTTAAAGTCGTTTGAATTATGATTAATTTGGAATCCAGTACATTCTCTAAGGTCAAATTCAACCATGTTTCGAAGTAGGTCAATTTAACTTCTACTGACATTTTAGGTATAACATTTAACCTTGAAAATTTGTGTAATCATACAAAATTGGTAGCACCAATGTGGCCAAGATTTTTTCAATAAATAAAAAGGAAAGTAGTACTTTTGGGGCTCAAACACAAGACCACATACAAACCTTCGGATATGAGGGGGTGACAGAGTGTTATCACAAGTCTCGGCCTAATAACTTTCAAGATGGAAGACGTCAATCTTTGATTTAAGTGCAAAGCTTCGAGCTCTTTATTTTTATGGCATTCTTGCTCATCATATCATAATAGTATATTCTACGAGATTAGAATATCACTACATACACACGTACATATATGGTCTGGGATAATCCTTCGTTACACCACTAATTATAAGCTCTTATCAATTATTTATATGCACAATTAATGTGACAACATTACATGTTTTATAGACTTATATATAAAGGGACTTATGGTAAATTTTAATTCTCTTCATTTCTAAAAAAATGATATCTTCTTAATTATTATTATTATTATTATTATTTAACTTTTCAATAAAATTGCCTATATTATTTTCAATCAAGTTAGTAGGCGTTTGGAGGAATTTGAAATTTCAATTGAAGATGAAGTTTGTGTTTAGTTATAATATTTGTAACATATTTGGATTTTTTTTTTTCAAAATCATGAAACATGATTTATACCCCACAACTTATAAAATATATCAAAACCACCCCAATTTGATTATCCTACTTAAAATAAACAATCAAAATGTTATTGTTCAACATAGAAGATGCAAAATCAATATCACATTTTCTAATTCTACTAATACACAGAGAATGAATTTAAGCGAAAAACAACATGAATATGAATAAGTTCTTCTTTAATATTGGGGTACATGAAGAATTCAATAAAACCTTCCTATTTTAAAAGATAAAATAAAAACAAAAGATGGATTAATTGGTTGCTTGCATCACCAAGAATTTTAAAAGACCTACGCGTTTTGTGTTTCTATGGGTAGTTGTAGGTTAATAGTTGATGGGGTCATTGTATAAATTTTAAAAGTATAGAGTAAATTTGTAAAACTAAAAACTAGTAAAAATGCAGTTTCTATTGAAAAACTGGTAAGAATCAATTTTTCAAATTTAAAAATGTATTTTCAAGTGAAATTGAAAAAATAATATTAAATTTAATAACCAAACATTATTTTCAGAGAAAAAATTGGAAAAAAGTAAAAACTTTGTATGTTTAAACGGGCATTTAAAAGTATAAAATTGGGACAAATTTGGTTTTATTCCGACGAGAATAAGGGTAGGGGCGGTATGCAATAGTTAGCTGTTGACCCGCTCATTCTGCCTAATCACTAGAAGATAACGTTATCAAGAATTGGCTGGGTGTACACGTGTAAGCATATGAGTGGATATTTCAGATTCTTTCTGTTACAGAAATGCCTAATGGTTGGTTATAGCTGGTCCACATATGAGAAGGTACCAGTGCCTAAATCAAGTGGCATAACACCTTCTTCTTTTTTTGGTACGGATATTAGTATTGCTGCCTATTGTTGTTTTAATTAAATCAGATTCGTATCGTGTAAGATTTATTATAAAGAAAAGTGTTCCTTGTTAGACTTCTTTTTATTCTTCATACTCGAACACGGAATATTTAATTAAGGAGGAGTATTACACGTACACATTGGACGTGTGATTTTATCCTTCGATTAGGGTTGATCAAATCGAATCGGAAAATTACACTAAATTGAAAAGTTAAATCAAATCAATTAAGAAAACTCCGATTAGGTTTGATTTGATAATGAGTAAAATAATTTGAATCAAAACGACACACATAGTTGATTATGATTTTGATAAAACTTGAACCAACTTGATTCATGTAAACTCTTATCTTTGATGATCACCACAAATGATGAGTGCATGATTGCTTAAAATTTTATGGAATTAATTTATTTATTTTTTGTTTTGCTAATATGGACAAATTACTTGTTACCTATATTAGTTGGTTAAAGATAACATTCATGAAAAATAAATTAAAAAAAAAACTAAAGAACTTTCTAAGGGCTCGTTTGGTATAATGGTGGGATATTTTTAAAGGTTGGAATGTCTCATGAAATTAGTTATCCCATATTTTACGTGAGATAACTAATTTCACTATTTTAATATAAAAGTTATTTTGGAATTATTTAATACTCTAAACCAAAATGAAATAAATTTAATCCTAAATTTTATTCCGAAATTATTATTCTTATCTCATGTATCAAACGAGATCTAAAGAATAATATTTAAAAAGGCTAATGTGGCCCAAAGTCTTTAGCATGGAGTACACATGTTGGGTAGTGGATACCAGGGATGAAATTTGGACACGTAGCACTTTGCACTTTTGTACACTTTTTCTTTATCTTTTCCTTCTCTTTTGGTGGGATTTTAATTGAATGGTCCAGAAACAATGTATTCCAAATTTATATAATTATTAATTATATTTGTTTTCGGTCTTTTGGAAACCCAAACCAATATGGAAGAGTTGTGAAGTTTTGTCGGGGTCAGAGTTACACTTGTGATACTGGAATGGCTGAACCCAATAATTTTAATTAAAATTTGATATTTATCAGTTTTAGTTTATGTGAATCTATTTTCTTTTTGGTCTGTTCCAAAAAGAATGACTCATTTCTAAATTTAGTAATAATTTAGTATAAACTTACAATTTTACCCTTAATGAGAATCTTTTATAACCACACAAATATTCTGGGACCCTTTTTGATTTGTTTAGGACCATAAATTTCAAAAGTCTTCATTTATTCTTAAACTTCGTAAAATATGTTCACATAAATTAAAACAGAGGAAATAATATTTATTGAATATATATAAATTATTAAGATCGAACTAAAATTATAAATTTATAAATTTTAAATTCTGACCACGCTTATAAATTTTATGCTTTTGGTTGGTGGACATGAATGATAATTGCAGTTAGGTCATTGATGATTCAACTGTGGGAAATAGCAATAACAAGTTGCTTGTCCACATTGACATTAAAGGACTCAAGTACATGCTAAAAAATTTAAGAAAAATCGAGTTACTTAAATAAGATATCTGTTGCAAGGCCAGAAATTGGAACACGTTGATTCCGCTCGTTCCCGTTTTTTATTTCAGGGCCTGTCCCTCGGTGTTGGTCAGTACTCCATATTGTCGGATCGCGAAGTTTATACTTATTCACTAATTATGACGGTTCACCAGGGCCTCTTTTCTCGTCCCTTTTTTGCTCACTCATAGGGGTCGGGACCCCCACAAAGGGGGAGGGAGTCGACTGAACATCTCAGCCATTGACGGGAATTTCGCCCGCATTCGATCCTCAATTCTTGTTCACCCTGGATGATCGTGTTAGTATAAATAATTATTTAATGGTGAATGTCTATAACTCATAAAAGAGTAATATTCACTATTCTTTTTTATTATCTTCATAACTCCCACCACTCCAATACTTATGGAGTTATGGTTGTAACTCTCATACCTCTCTATTCTTTTTTATTATCTTCATAACTCCCACCACTCCAATACTTATGGAGTTATGGTTGTAACTCTCATACCTCCATAACCTCCCCATGATCTTCCTCCATGATCTCAAATGTTTAATGTCATGTTTATGACATTCTTTTGCATACCTCTATGTAATACTATAAATAGAGGATGTGAAGTGATATTGCACACTTGAATATATAGAAGAAATAAGATCATTCTCTCTTGCTCTCTACATTTTTTGTCTATTTCCTTATTTCATATTATTACTTTGAGTTTAGCTTTTAACAAAATTGATTTACTAGCGTGTCCAATGTCTGAGACCCTGTTTGACCAATCTGTTAAAAACGATTTATTTTGAAAAGTATTTTTGTTGCTTTTCAAAAATGTACTTTTGGAGAGTTATAATTTGTGTTTGGCCAATCATTTGAGAAGTACCTTATGCAATACTTTTGGTATCAAATTACGAAAAATAACAGTAATATTCAGTTTATAATTAGTATATTATTTAAATGAGGAAAATAAATTTAAATATTTATTATAAACATGTAGTTATTTTTTTTCTTTTTATTTAATTAGAATATAAGATATATATTAAATTTTATCAGTATAAGACATAGTTATCCAAAGCAACAATATTAGATATTAGATATTACTTATTATTTATATGATAATTTAAATATATTAAAATATAATAATCCAATATAAATTAAAAATCTGCTTCATTACTCCATATAAAAGGAAAATATTTATTTATAGCGGAGTGACTATTTTAAAGAATAATATGATAAGGATAAAAAAATATAATAGAAACAAACAGACAAATAAATAAACAAATATATACGACAGTAGAAAACAAAAAAAATTAAATTAATGAAGGATCATTTGAAAATATAAATTAACAGTAAGAATACTTTGTCTTAAAATAATTAATTTTGTGTTCCTGCTTCTCGGAAGACGCTAGAATTTGTAGTTTATTCCTAAAAGCAGAAAAATTGCTTTTGCCGTTGCTCGAAAGCACTTCTTCATCTTGGCCAAACACATCAAATTTATAGAAAAGTGCCTTTTTGATTAAAAGAAAAATACGACTTCTCAAAACTTGGCCAAACAGGCTCTGAATCACTTAGAGAGAATTTAACTTAAATATATTGACGACGAGAAAAATATTTTCATAAATATTTAATTTATCGGCTGTCAAAGATAATTACTATTTTCTACAAGGTAAACAACCCATGATTTTTATAGATACCAATGTTTATCAAAGTTTCAAAAACCATACTAATGTAAAATACTGTGACAGCGTCAGGAGTATCAACATATGGTATGTAAGTCGTGTATGTTATTATCTTTCGTCAATATAATCACTTAATGTAATTCTTATTATGAACTCACACAGTGTTATATTCCTTGTAATTAGGGGTGTATATGAACCGGTTTGATTCGGTTTTTATTAAAATCATACTAAATCAGTTATATCGGTTTGGATTGGTTCGGTTTTGTCGGGGTTTTCGGGTTTTCGATTTTTTTATTGTTACATAAATATTATCCAATTTTACTTTGTTAAAGTTATAGATAATGTTTTGATACGTGAATATATGTTTAGTAAATATTGAAAAAATTGACAAACATATGATCTATTAAAATATTTTAATGGAAGAATTTTTTTAGTAATACATGATAGTTATTTTTTTAGTCGTCTAACAATAATTTTTATTAATGTACGCTTTCTAGGTTAACACATGAGAGGATCCCAAAAATTCAATATTTTTTAAATATAAAGTCTTAAAAAAAATATATATATATATATAAATTATATATTTATATGTCGGTTTGGTTCAAATTTTTTTACTCAATACCAAATCAAGTCAAACCAAACCTACTCGGATTTTTTAATCGATTTTATTTGATTTTTCAATTTGGTATAGTTTCCGATTCGGTTTGAACACCCCTACTTGTAATTACTTTCTTTGTTTACCGCGAAATTAACGAGAATACTTTCGATAGTCTAATGATGTTTTTAGTACGGTGTATTTAATTAAAATGCTTTCTTTATTTACAGCAAAATTAACGAGAATACATTCTAATAATTAATTGTGACAAATTTATCTTTCTCTTCCAATATTACCCCGAGAATTAAGGGGACATTTGCATCTATACCCGCTTTTTGGGTCACGTTTTAACTTGTACCCGCTTTGCAAAAAAATTGCAGGCATACCTACTTTTTCGCGTAACTTCAGCATACGGGCCTGAAGTAGAAAAGGCAATCACACAAACTTCAGCATTCTAGTAGACGAGCCTAAAGTAGCAAAAATTACTAAACCAAGTGTGCTGAAGTTTTTGTTTGTAATTGTTAAACTTCAGCATGTTTTAGCTGAAGTTTTTCACGTAAACTTAGTGTTGGCTGAAATTTTTGTTTGTAATGGCTGAACTTAAGTATTCTAGTAGCTGAAGTTTTGTTCTCTATTTGCTGAAGTTTTTGTTTGTAATTGCTGAACTTAAGCATTCTAGTAGCTGAAGTTTTGTATGAATTTCAGATAATTTTTGTTATAAACTTCAGTTGTTGAGATATGAACTTCAGGCATTTTAGTATAAACTTAAGATATTTTGATATAAACTTCCGAAATTTTATTATAAACATGAGATATTTGGTTATGAACTTCAGATATTAGTTAAGATTTTCAAACATATATGGGTATATACTTCAGATACTAAAGTATAAACTTCAGAAGTTTGAGTCTGAAGTTAGATGTTGTTATTAGCAAACTTCAGATGCCTAAGGCTGAAGTTTTTTCAGTAATTCCGATCCAACAAGAGTGCAGGCAAAAGTGAAAGGCAACACTACCAATAGAACCATATATTACAACCCAAAAACATGAGTCAAACAGTCAAATTCATGCAATTTAAAACTTGTAAGCTGAATCCAACAAGTTACTATCATCTTTTTCAAAACTTACTTTTAGAAAGTTATTTATAATTTGTTTTTAAATAATCTGATAAACATACTTATGGCAATCAACCCCATGAACTAAAGTGCACCAACAACAACAGAAGAAAGAAGAAGAAGAAGAAGAAGAAGAAGAAGAAGAAGAAGAAGAAGAAGAAGAAGAAGGGGGAGGAGAAAGGACGCTGAAATTGTTTAAAAAGTGAGTACAAGTTGAAACTTTTTAAAAAGATAGGTATAGGTTAAATGTGAGCGACCAAATAGGGCGCTTCGTGCAATTTTTACAGAATTAAGTACCCATAATTTTCAAATTTATTGTAGTTACAACCTCAACAACGATTAACAAGAATAATATAGTAAAACAAACCTTTAATAAATGATTCTTAAGAGTCGTGCTAAGTCAATATATAAAGACTAGTAAAAGTGGAGGGAGTAATACGTTGATTATATTAATACCCAATTAATTGTTAGGGATGTTGACGCGAAATGCTTTAATTGGGAAACATAAATGTTTTGAACAAAGTCTGATATCAAAATATTGTAATTTAATTGTAAGGTTTTAAAATTGGCTTGTTTGTGGCATGTGCTATATTAGCTCAGCACATGCATCATTTGCACTTGCTACAATATTGCGACTATATTAAGGAATTTCTTGCATCACTTTCATTCGGTGCTGGCTTTGTAATTTTTTTAATAACTATTCGGGAGAAGAGAAAGAGGATGCTATGTTACTAGGGAATGTGACGTTATGAATTCCTAATAAAGTGATTTATTGAGAAAAAATTATTGGATTCGATCAAATATGTATTCGGACTCTCCGTACTTATGGGCGAATATGTGTTATATATATTCGGAGCCCTTTTGTACGGATCTATGGCCTTAAAATATCAAAAAATGAAGAATGGAAATTGTGAAACTATGACCATTGTTCATTAGGTCGTTTTTTATGGACTCACCGAATTTTAGGCGATTCGGAGATCATCGCCCGTATTCACGAAGACGGTGTGGACATTAGCACACGAAAAATAAGAAATCATCATGAATTCCTGTTTTATGGCCCCAAAAAGCCAAAAATAAGGAAAAGCCATGACAAAACGATGATTATTGTTCATTGGGCTGTTTCTGATGGGCCAACAAAATTTGAAGTGACTCAGAGCATGTCGAATTCATGAAGATGGCGTGGACATTAGCACACGAAAAATTAAAATCGTCCTGAATTCCTGTATTATGACCCAAAAATATTCAAAAATGAGGAACGGTCTTGGCGAAACGACGACTATAATTCATCAGGTCGTTTCAGATGGGCCCACAAAATTTTAGGTGATTCGGAGCCCACCGAATTCATGAAGATACCGTAGATATTAGCACAAAAAAAATTAGGAATTGTCTTGAATTCTTGTATTATAGCCCTAAAACGTCCCCCAAGAAAAGGAATGTCATGGCAGAGCTATGACTATTGTTCATTGGGTTGTTTATAATGGACTCATAAAATTTTAGGCGATTCTAAGCCCTATCGCTCGAATTCATGAAGATGGCATGGACACTAGCACACAAAAAGTTGGAAATCGTCCTGAATTCCTATTTTATGACCCTAAAACGCCAAAAAATGAGGAACACTCATACCGAAGCAATAACCAATTTTCATTAGGTCGTGTTTTATGGGCCCACATAATTTAGGCGATTCAAAACCCGTCGCCCGAATTCATGAAGATTGCGTGGACATTAACACACAAGAAATCGAAAACCATCCTGAATTCTTGTTTTATGGCCTTAAACACCAAAAAATGAGGAACGGTCATGATAAAGCAATGACTATTGTTCATTAGATCGTTTTTATGGGCTTACAAAATTTAGGGGATTTGGAACCCGTTGCCACAATTCATGAAAAATGGCATGGATATTAGCATACAAACAGTTGAAAATCATCGTGTATTCCTATTTTATGGCCTTAAAACGCTAAAGGAAACGAGAAACAGTCATGGCGAAGCAATGACAATTGTTTATTAGGTCATTTTACCAGGCCCACAAGATTTTAGGTGATTCAGAGTCGGTCGCCCGTATTCATGAAGATGGTGAGTACGTTAGCACACTAAAAACTGAAAATCGTTTTGAATTCTTATTTGATGGCCCAAAAACGCCAAAAACCAAGGAACAGTTACGGAGAAACAATGACTATTTTTGCATAGTTCTTCAACAAAAGAAAATTCATTAGAATCCCTTTACCGGAGGCGGATGCAATGTATCGGCACCGAGTTCAACTGAACACAGTATTTTTAACGCCGAGTATAAATTTATATGTAACTATTAAGTAATGATGCAATATATAGCAATACAAACCCATAACCTTAAAAATAACGAGTTCAATGCTAAACCCCTTATGGGTCGTTTGGTATGAGGTATAAGAAGGTATAATACTGGTATAAAAATTTAATACCACCTTAATATTTTGCTTGGTTAGCAAACTAGGTATAAGTTATTCCAGAATTAAAATTAATACCGGGATAAATCCTAGATCCGCCCCCATCCTTTCCTAAAAGATAGTTATGCCATGTTTGGAAGTTTTATACCTGCATTGCATGTTTGTGGTGTTTAATGACTATCGATATTGATCGTACGATTAAGATTGGCAGCTTGGCACTTATAAGCAACATGTTTTTTGGTCATTTTACAAGTGGTACACATTTTTTGTCTATCATTCCTAGACAAAAAGTACAAAAGAAAAGGAAAGGAAGAATAGAGAAGTTATTTTAAAACTTTTTTGAAGTTATTTGTCAACTTCTGGTTCGGTATATTCGCATTAACAACGTATTTCTCTCTAGTCCACTACTCCTTTCTCTACTTCACGTGACAAAGATTTACTAGCACACCACACTGGATCGAGGTTTTGTACTCTTTTGCTGGTCTCTTTTGCCATCGACATCCACCTTTATAGGGGCGGATGGAGTGTTGTTACATCGGGCTCATATGAATTCAATATCTTCTATTCGAAACATAAATTTATATATATAAATAAGCTAAAATTACAGTAAATAATAGGTTTGAATATATAATTATCAAAATAATAATTTTACAAAGCTCCTTATCTGATTTGAATCAATGACTAACTCCCTACCATGACGTTATTCTACCACTTTTTTTAATTTTAATTCTGAAATTATTCACTGAAAATCTTAAAGGCTGAATTCATAAAGTTTAAATTCTGAATACACATGTACCTTTCAATTATTTTTAAAAATTTGATTAGAGTCTGAAGTGAACGTGTATTTTTCATCAATACAACTATAATCTTGATGCTTTGAACCTAAGTAAAAAAGAAAGTCTTTCTTCAACAACGAATTCAGTTGATATCGTTATAAAAAATCAAACAGATGAAGTAATTTTTAATTTGCACCAATTACCACACAAAAAACCTGTTGTGTGTATTCGCAGCTACGTAGTGTCTTAAAATTTTGGATATGCCGCAACCCAAGTTTGCTCCAGTCTGGTTTTTAGGCTTATGTTTAATTAAATGAAGTGGATTTACAACTTAATTTAGTTAAACAAATCGAATAGCATAGTCTATCTTTGTAGATTGTTATCTTTACCCGGAAGTTTTTAAATTCTTTGGTGTTCTTAATTAAACATTTGAATTGCGTAAACAAAATATTAACCAACAATGACAAAACCTAGAAGAATGGTGATTATCATCCCTAAGGAGGAGCTAAGTGTGTATAAAAAAGAGTTGAGTACAATAATGTGTACATTTGCCTAATAAGATATCCATAGGCCACTTAAACTAACGATAAAATAACTACCGCATATCATGCAGATGTAGTGATATAACCATATACATCATCTTATATTAGTGATTCAACTATTTCTCTATCCTTAATAATAGGTTCGGATCCGAGTTTTAGAAGTAAAAATCTCTTAATATGAGACTGTAGACAATAAATTGTGTCGAGAAAATAAAATTAAGAACGAAAAATATTGTAACAATCGTAGTATTTTATTTCAAATAATATGAGTGTACAATCTCTATGAATCCTCTAATTCTACTTTTCAACAGTAAATAAAAGAGTCTTCAAACTTAATCTTGAATTTTATTTTATTTTAATCCAAGTGTTTGAGGCATGATCTTGATCTTGACGTCTTTTTAATCCAAGGGCTTGCAGGTTGTTCTTGAATCTTCGTCTTGATCTTTTAATATTAAAGCACTTGAACGATTGTCGCTTTTAGACAAATCTACATCGTTTTATTCACGAGCTCTCACTCTCTCTTACTTCGTGTTATAACTTCTGGTTGTGGGACGGAGGAGTCATGATAAGTGCATACGGTTAAAATCGACCACGCCCGATTTCATGGGCTCGAGGGTATGCTTCGAGATTAAGTCTGTATCGAAGCAAGCTCGAGCTCGAGGAACACGGAGACTGAGGGATCACGAACGGGCTAGATCGACATCGAAGTAACGGAGTAACGAGATATCCACAATCGACCACCAATCTCGACGAGAATCTCGGGATTGGCGAAACCATTAATGGTTATTGACATTAATCATATATTTTGCTTCCGAAATTAGAGTTATACCTTATTTAGGATTCCTCTACTATATAAAGAGGGACCCTCCTCATTTGTAACCATCATATGAATCACATACGTAATTACTGAGAAATAATAAACACTCTGCTCTTTTATTTGCTTACAATCTCCGATTGTTCTTATTGTTCTCGTTCTTGTTGTTCTTATTGTTCTTGACACTTGATCTCGAGCCTATCTCAAACCGAGGTCGATAACTTGCAAACGACACCAGTTTGATCCGTTTCAATCATTTAATTCACTTATTTATTTAGCTATTTATCAATTAGCATTAAATCAGATCACATATCCTTATAATCACGTTACAAGTTTAATTGTTACTCGCATTTCGAGGTAAACAGTTTGGCGCGCACCGTGGGGATAAGGATAATAGTGATTGTTCAGTGCTAGTTCTGGTATAACACACTATTTTACACTTGTTTCTTATCAAGAATTTTGTTTTCAGGTTAAATCATGTCAAACTCACAAAACACAGCTACACATGGCGACAACGGCCTCAGACTCCACGGAGAGAACGAGAATGTTATCGCTCCAGGAATCGAGGTGCCACAGGCTGACCTCGGAGGAGCACCGCCCGTCAACCCGGTCGATGTCAGTTCACATGTTGCTTTGAATGCGGATTTAGGTGGGGACCCCAATGGAAGCACACGCAGAGAGGGTCGAACTGACGGTCGAGATACACAGGGCAGAGGAGACGAAGGTGTCAGTCTCCAAGTTATATTTGAAATGCCGCAATCCCAACAAAACATCATTGCTCAGCTGCAAAATCAGCACAGGACACCGAATAGGGTCGAACAAGAGGCTACTCGTCATACCGAGCCAGTGCCTGAAAGATCGGGTGATAATACTTCAACAACTGACCCTGCTATAATGAGAATGCTTGAGAAGCTTACTAAGAGTATAGAATCGGGAGAAAAGAAAATCGAGGCCAACGACAAGAAGGTGGAAACTTATAACTCTCGAGTTGATCAGATACCGGGGGCACCACCGATCTTAAAGGGAATAAACTCCAAGAAGTTAGTGCAAAAACCATTCTCTCCGAGTGCGGCTCTGAAGCCCATCCCAAATAATTTCTCTATGCCCGATATACTTAAATACTACGGGACCTCAGACCCCAATGAGCACGTCATTTCTTATACGTGCGCCATAAAGGTTATGATTTGGAGGATGACAAAATCGAGTCTGTACGGCTAAAGAAATTTGGGGAGACCCTGTCGAAGGGAGCTATGATTGGTATCACAACTTGCCACCGAACTCTATCGATTCGTTCGCCATTTTGGCAGATTTGTTTGTTAAGGCACATGCTGGGGCCATAAAGGTCGCAACAAGAAAATCAGAACTCTTCAAAGTGACGCAAAGGGATAACGAGATGCTAAGAGAGTTCGTATCTCGATTCCAAATGGAACATTATGGAATTACCACAAGTTACTAATGATTGGGTTGTTCAAGCTTCCACCCAAGGATTAAACGAGCGGAGTTCGATCACATCACAACAGTTGAAGCAGAATTTAATAGAGTACCCGGCTATGACTTGGGAAGATGTTCACAACCGATATCAGTCATTAGCGTCGAGGACAACCAACTAGGAGCCCACTCAGGTTCAGTACATCCGAATCAGTCGACAGGTAAAATCCAGAGAAATATTGATAGAGAATCAAGGCCGAATAAACATCGGTATCAGCCATATGTTTCAGATCGAAGGAATAATGGTCCGGGATGCAATTCCGCCCGGAACGATCGAAGGGGAGACCGAGGGCAAAAATCTCGGGGACTCATAAGTAAAACGGGTTTCGACAAATATGCGGATCCCACAGAAGCATATGGGTTATCGGAGTATAATTTCAATGTCGATGCATCGGGGATTGTATCGGCCATCGGAAGGATCAAAGACACTAGGTGGCCCAGACCTATACAAACAGATCCTTCTCAAAGAAACCCAAACCTAATGTGTAAGTATCATGTCACACATGGCCATAGGACTGAAGACTGCAGACAGTTGAGGGAGGAAGTAGCTCGATATTCAACGAAGGCCACCTTCGAGAGTTCCTCGGTGATTGAGCTAAAAATCACTTCAGGGAAAGAGACACCAACAGAAAGAGCGAGCAAGAAGAACCTCAGCATGTTATTCACATGATCTTCGGCGGGGTCGACATTCCGCAAGGGCCTATATTCAAACGCACCAAAGTATCGATCACAAGAGAGGAACGAACTCGAGACTATGTGCCCGGAGGCACTCTATCATTCAACGATGAAAAAGCGGAAGGCATCTCTCAGCCGGACAACGACGCCCTGGTAATTTCTATTTTGTTAAATAAAATTCAAGTCAAACTTGTTCTAGTGGATCCAGGTAGCTCGGCAAGCATAATCAGATCGAGGGTCGTAGAGCAGCTCGGCTTGCTAGATCGAATTGTAACTGTATCTCGAGTCCTAAACGACTTCAACATGTCTAGTGAAACAACGAAGGGGGAGATAATCCTACCAGTAAACATGGTCGGGACCATCCAAGACACAAAATTTCATGTCATTGAAGGCGACATGAGATATAATGCACTGCTCGGAAGGCCTTGGATCCATAACATGAGGGAAGTTTCATCGACCCTCCACCAAATAATGAAGTTCTCAAAAGTGGACGGTGTGAAAACAGTTTATGGGGAGCAACACGCTGCAAAGGAAATGTTTGCAGTCGACGAGGTGACGCTGATATCAGCACCTTCGACCTCAGATAAATCGAGCGCCAAAGATAAGCAAGCGGCCAAATAGTAATCACCGTCCCCAGCCTCGACCGAATCGTAGAAACAAGTAATCGAATAAGAAGAAGAGGATTTTCTCACTCCTCGAACTTTCATCATTCCCGAAAAAATGGATGCAGCCAAGTCAACAGTCGAGGAGCTGGAACAAGGGATACTGATCGAGTATCTACCCGTACGAAAGGTATACCTGGGAACGGGTTTGACCCCCGAGCTCAGGAAAAAAACTCATTCAATTTCTTATTGACAACATGGATTGCTTTGCATGGTCCCATTTGTCACACCCCATTTTTTAACAACAAACTTCACTAACCCTCTTAAATAAATAAAAAGGTTTTGCAAAGTTCGAAAGGGTTTTCAAATTTGAAAGTGACAAAAAGATAGTGTTTAAAAGTATTAACTCAAAGTCGCCACCTGACTTTGGTTTCGGTGTGTCAGGTCACCGTTTTTAAAAAAAAAATTCCTTTTAAAACACTTTGGACTCCAAACTAAGTCTGCACCAGAGATTCAGGGTAAGGGGGGGTTCATTTAACTCGGGGAGAAGGTGTTAGACATTCCCCGGTCCCGTAACTAGTATGGTTGCGTACTCGATCTAGTTGGATTTTAGAATGTTCGAATTGAGGTCAAAACATACACAAAAAGGGGAAAATAAACACGAATGAGGCTCGAGGTCGTCCCCACCTAATAAAAGAAAATAATAATTTAAAAAAAAGTAAAGAAAATCCTAAATTAACCTATACTATGATTCTCCATAATGTTCGCCACGACCTCCGAATACATGATACTACGAGGCATATCCCGGATAAAAATATATACAAATTTCGTGGGGCATTCCCCGGACAATAAACTAAAGGGAACGACCTCTCACCTCGAATAAAATAAAAGAAAAGACCTAAAATTTGCCTACCCAAGTGTGGTGCGCCTAAGACATACTCCTAACGATCAAAGCAATAAGATAAAATTAAACAAATATCCATGTTCAGATTTCTTTCCCTAAGAAAAGTGCCCAACCCCACGGCCCATATGTGTTGAAACAAGAATATGAATGTAATCCCTATTCCATTTTTACGTCATCCTAAATTGAAACCCAATTCTCAAATTAATCACACTATTCATTACTTTGAACTGTAATAGCAGCCTATCTATTCATTCGACTTATTCAATTTGATTCTCTTGTCATCCAATTTTAATTCGGAAGCATTAAGTATTTATCTCTAATAAAGCACTATGACAGAAAACTAAAAATTCATTGTAGTCATTAAACCCATCCTAGAGTAGATTAAACAAAAAGGAAGATAAACAGTAATCAAGAGAACAAGAAAACAAAGATAAACAGATACTACTAAAACATTAACCCGAAAAAAAAATCAGCAAACAGACCATGATAGACTAACGAGATCACTGGAAGTATGAAATTAAGCAAAATAGTAAAAGAAAGGAAGAAATGAACCTCAAGTAAATCTGAAATTTGATTGTTTGACAATTTGAAAATGCTAAGTAAAGAAACGAACGGGACCGCGAACAAGATCTAAACCTGAAAACCTCGTCGGAAACCTCGTCGAACTCTGACCAGACTGCCTTGCTACCTCCCTTTACTCGGATCTGAGTGTCCGTTCCTCCGTCTATCTCTCACTCTGTTTTTGTGACCTCTCTGTTCTCGGACAGAAATCAAAGAGATGAAAAGAAGAAAGCAAAATCTTTTCCTCCATTTTTGTTTTTAAACTAACTGTTGCTGCTCTCTCACGCGACCTCCCTCTTCTCCAATGTCTTAAAATGTTCTCTATCTATGTGTGAGAGCGTGTTCTTTATCCATATGGTAGGTGTTGCTGCTGGCGGGTTTGGGCGGAGACGAAGAAGGGAGGTGAGAGGCGACTGGTTTTTGTGGTTGGAGGGTGTGGTGGACGGCTCCTGTGTGTGGTGGCAAGGACCAGAAGGTGAGGGAGGTTAGAGATGAGATGGAGGAGGCGTCAGAGAGAGACGTATGAAGGAGGAGAAGAGGCGGTTGTAGGGTAGTTGTTTCTGAGATGGCAGTGGGTGAAGGAGGAGATAAGGAATTTGGGTTGAACAACAACGATTCTTTTAGGGTGATGGCAGCGGCAGATCTAGGTTTTGTAGAGCGTGGGATCTGCTAGTTTTGTCTTCTAGCCGGATCTCCGGCGGGTTTGCTGGAGGTCGTCGACGGCAGTGAGTTAGAGGAAGTGAAATGGGATGACTGCTAGGTTATTTTATGTGTGTGTGTTTTAGGGTGTAAGAGGTCCTAGGGTTTCTAAGGTTGTAAGGTGTTGGGTGTCTTCTAAGGGTTCAAGAGAGTGGGCTCAAGTGAGGGAATAAGTGGTGGGCTAAAATGAGATTGGGCTCAAGAATATGGACATCCTAACAATTGAAAATAAAATCTATACTATAGAATGCCAACATAATTCTATATTTTTGGTATTTCAAGACTATATAAAAATAAGAGTAGAAGAATAATAAAAATCCTAGTAAAATCATATAATTACAAAACATTAATGAAACTATTTTTTTTAAATGATCACTAAATAAAAATGGATAAAAATAGAATTACTACATAAAATACTAATTAACCTCAAATTAACATAGACTTGAAATTATTTTTGTGTTTTTGATTTTATGTCTAAAAATTAAAATTGAAGATAAAATATACTAAAATTATATAAGATCAAATAGATACTAAAAAAACTAAAAATAACTCTTAAAAGTTGCGGGTCAAAAATTACATGTCTACACCATTGAGACATGACAGGAAACCCACCAGTGATAACAACTCATCGGTTGAGCCTGGATCCCAAGTTTAGACAGGTGAAGCAAAAGAGAAGGCCTCAATCCGAGGTAAAGCACGCATTCATAAAGGAGGAGGTAACCAAACTTCTTAAAATAGGGTCCATTCGGGAAGTAAAATATCTCGAATGGTTAGCTAACGTAGTCGTAGTCCCCAAAAAGGGGAACAAACTTAGAATGTGTTAGACTATAAGGACTTGAACAAAGCATGTCCGAAAGACTCTTTTCCACTGCCTAACATCGATCGCATGATCGATGCCACAGCCGGCCACGAGATCCTTACCTTTCTCGACGCCTATTCTGGGTACAATCAAATCCAAATGGACCCAGTAGACCAGGAAAAGACCTTTTTTATCACTAAGTATGGAACCTATTGTTACAATGTAATGCCTTTTGGGCTAAAAAATGCAGGGGCTACATACCAACACCTAGTTAACAAAATGTTCGAAGAACAGATAGGTAAATCAATGGAAGTTTACATTGACGATATGTTAGTTAAGTCCCTGCGTGCAGAGGACCATTTGACTCATTTGCAGGAAATATTTGAAATCTTGAGGAAGTACAACATGAAACTTAAACCCGAAAAATATGCTTTCGGGGTCAACTCGGGCAAATTCCTCGGATTCATGGTATCAAATCGGGGAATCGAAGTCAACCCTAATAATATTAAGTCCATTGAGGATATCACCGTCATGGACAATGTGAAGGTCGTAAAAAGGCTAACCGAACGGATAGATGCCTTGAGTCGATTCATTTTGAGGTCGTCAGATCGAAGTCATGGGTTCTTTTCTTTACTCAAAAAGAAGAATGATTTTGCATGGACCCCGGAATTTCAACAAGCATTGGAGGAATTGAAACGATACTTATCGAGCCCACCTCTGCTCCACTCCGAAGGCAGACGAGAAGTTGTACTTATACTTGGCAGTGTCCGAGATAGCGGTAAACGATGTACTAGTTCGAGAAGAGCAAGGTACGCAATTTCCGGTTTATTACGTAAGTCGAACCTTATGAGATGCTGAAACTAGGTATCCACACTTAGAAAAATTGGCACTAGCATTAATAAGTGCATCTAGAAAATTAAAGCCATATTTCCAGTGCCACCCCATATGTGTGATAACCACTTAACCACTCCGAAATGTTTTTCACAAGCCCGAACTATCGGGTCGATTGGCCAAATGGGCCGTCGAACTTGGCAGGTACGATATCAAATATCAACCCCGAACGGCTATCAAGTCTCAAATTTTAGTAGACTTCGTGGCCGACTTTGCACCAACCCTCGTACCCAAAGTGGAAAAGGAACTTCTACTAAAATCGGGTACATCGTCGGGGTCGTGGACCCTTTTTACGGACGGAGCCTCGAACGTGAAAGGGTCCGGGCTCGACATTGTTTTGAAACCGCCCACGGACAATATTATTAGACAATCAATTAAAATTGCCAAATTGACTAACAACGAGGCCGAGTATGAGGCTATGATTGCAGGTCTCGAGCTAGCTAAAAGCTTGGGAGCGGAAGTCGTCGAAGCTAAATGCGACTCCCTACTGGTAGTTAACCAGGTAAACGGAACCTTCTAAGTTCAAGAGGACATGATGCAGAGGTACTTAGACAAATTGCAGGTAACCTTGCACCACTTCAAAGAGTGGACTCTATAACATATATCTCGAGAACAAAATACCGGGGTCGATGCACTTGCCAATTTGGGGTCATCGACCGAAGAAGATGAGATCAACTTGGGGACTGTCGTCCAACTCTCGAGATCTGTAATCAAGGAAGGACATGCTGAAATAAATTCTACAAGCTTAACCTGAGACTGGAGAAACAAATACATCGAATACTTGAAGAACAGGAAGCTAGCATTGGATCCAAAAGAATCGAGGGCCTTACAGACTAAAGCCGCTCGATTCTTATTAGACGAAGATGGAAGATTATATAGGAGAACGTTCGATGGTCCATTGGCGGTATGCTTGGGACCGGGAGATACTGATTATGTTCTGCGAGAAATCCACGAAGGCACTTGTGAAAACCATTCCGGCGTCGAGTCACTAGTTCGAAAGGTCATCAGAGCAGGATAATATTGGGATAGCATGGAAAAGGACTCTAAGGAGTTCATTCGAAGATGCGATAAATGTCAAAGGTTCGCACCGATGATCCACTAGCCCGGTGAACAACTTCACTCTGTCCTATCCCTATGGCCATTCATGAAATGGGGAATGAACATTGTCGGTCCCCTGCCATCGACCCCAGGTAAAGCTAAGTTCATTTTATTTATAACTGACTATTTCTCTAAATGGGTTGAAGCACAGGCCTTCGGAAAAGTTAGGGAAAAAGAAGTGATCGATTTTATATGGGATCATATCGCATGGGGATTCGGGTTACCCGCAGAAATAGTGTGTGATAATGGAAAGAAGTTCATCGGTAGTAAAGTAACGAAATTCCTCGAAGATCACAAAATAAAGAGGATATTACCGACACCGTATCACCCTAGTGGGAACGGACAAGCCGAATCAACAAACAAGACTATTATCCAAAACTTGAAGAAAAGGATAAACGAAGCCAAAGGGAAGTGGAGAGAAAAATTTCCCGAGGTCCTATGGGCTTATCGGACAACGTCGAAGTCCAGTACAAGAGCAACTCAGTTCGCCTTTAGTGTATGGCTCCGAAGCCTTGATACCAATCAAAGTGGGAGAACCCACCTCTAGGTTCCGATATGAGATAGGGGAATCAAACCACGAAGCCATGAACACCAGTCTCGAGTTGTTAGACGAAAGGCGAGAGGCAGCACTCGTTCGAATGGTCGCGCAAAAACAACGAATTGAGAGATACTACAACAGGAGAACCAATCTTCGACACTTCAAGTCGGGGACTTAGTCCTAAGAAAGGTCACCATCAACACTCGAGACCCTAATGAAGGGAAACTCGGTCCTAACTGGGAAGGACCCTACCAAATCCTCGACAAAGTCGGGAAGGGATCTTACAAACTCGGAATTATGAACAACGAACCATTGTCGAATAACTGGAACATATCACTCCTCAAGCGGTACTATGCTAAGGTATGATTTTCTCTTTTTCATTTACTTAAATATTTGAAACTAACTCATTGCAGGAATCTGATCCAAGAAATCGAGACCAGGTTTTAAAGTACGCGTTGCACTCTTTTTCCCTTGGACCGATTTTTATCCCAAATGGGTTTTTCCGGCAAGGTTTTTAACGAGGCAACAACTATGTGCTACCTGAGGATAATTCAACAGTATCCAAGGCTTCTTTACAATCAACCTCGAATACTGGGGGGCATTACCCTCGGACGTTATGTGTTCGAGAAATGTACCTAACATCAATGGGTATCAATAGGAAAATTTTGTAATGGGCCAAGCGGTCGAATGAACCGTGTGCATATAGATTATTCGAGTCCCGACAACAAAACATGTACGCACGTATAAATTATTCAAAGAAGCATTCTCTTTTCTCAAACATCTCATGTTTCGAAGTATATATTCTACTATACAAGTCATGTACTTATGATTCTGATCTACTGTGCAAAACTAACACTTGTGAAAAATGGCTCAATGGCCAAGCACAAGCATACCATAAACACTCGGGGATATGGGTGGGCATTCGGTACTTCGGTTCGGTATTTAAGAATTTCGGTTCGGTATTTTGGTATTCGGTTTCTCAATTGTGTATACCAAATACCGTACCTAAATATTTCGGTACGGTTCGGTATTTCTTATTTCGGTTCGGTACAATTTCGGTACGGTTTCGGTTTACTATTCGGTGATAAAAAACAACAAACTACACTAAATATATGTAATAACTAAGACTATTTTTTACTAAGTACTAACTTAATAAAAACATGAAATCTACGTACACTAATCACTTTGATTGACATCACATCCAAATTCCAATATGCAGCTATACTTTTGCGAATGAAAATGAAGAAAAAAATAGTGCGACAAGCCGACAATTACTTCAGAATTTCAGATAAATCAACATATAGTAAGAAAGAAGAGAAATTCCTGTATCATCAACACATAAATTACTCCGTGAGATCGTGACTGTTGGCAGTTGGCACTGCTGGAAAGGCTACTGCGGTACTGCACTCCCTACTGAAGTACTGAACTCATTAGTCATTACTCAGCACATGTTCATCAACACATAAATCTGGACAAAATCGCACACTGCATGGTGGGAAGTCACAGGATCAGAGAGAAGAGAAATCTGGACAAATTACAGTCCAAATGTCCAATTGTTCTGTTACAACTTACAAATACCAGTTACAGACTTACAGTCCAAATTGCAGTCCACTTAACACTAACAATATGCTAAATTTCTATTTAGGAGCACTAAAATAGAGCATAACATAACAAAAAATCAAAAATACTGCAAATCTTTTCTTTGAAAATGGCCAACCGCCCAACCGAGCACGGGACTTGATTGCACTTGAACCTAAACAATTAACAATTTATAAATCATAAGTTAGAATATTATTTTTTGATGATAATAAAACAAAACTACAAAAGTATATCACCAAACAAATAGTGTATTAAACTTACCACTCAAGTTGCAAGTTGCAACTATACATCAAGCAATGTTGGTAGTGTTTCCATTATTGTCCATATCTAAAGATAATTCGATCAAACATGTCAATGACAATGACAAATAAACAATTAGGATATATTATTTTGAACTAAAATACACACAAAATATTAAAGCTTACCAAGCTCGAGTTCCTCAAGATACTTCAAATCTTCTTCAACACTAATGGGATTCTTCTCTTCTCTAAGCCAATCTTGAACACAAATAAGAGCTTGCACACATTTAGGAGTCAATGAACTCCTAAATGGATCAAGAATACGGCCACCGGTGCTAAATGCACATTCCGACGCCACACTAGAAATTGGAATGGCCAACACATCACGAGCCAACTCCGAAAGAATAGGAAATCTAGGAGCATGTGTTTTCCACCAACTTAAGATATCAAATTCTTCACTAAAAGGCTCTTGTTCTTCACTAATGTATTTATCCAACTCGGATTTAGCACCCCCACTTCCATCGTCTTCCTTTTGTTTCTTCAAGTGAATCTTCGTCCTTATTAATGATGCAGTTATAACACTCCTGCAAGATGTATTAGATGTGTTATTAGATGAAGTAGATGGAGATTGAGGACAAGATCCACTTGAATACATTTTTAGATACTCTTCAAACAAAGAATTCATATAAGCATACACCTCAGTATGTACTTTCTTCCCCTTTTCCTCCCCAAAAAGTTCTTCAAGTGCTCCTTCAACATATTCAAATTTATTACGTGGATCCAAGACGGAAGCAATAAAAATTATTTTATTCATTTTTTCAGGCTCACCCCAATACTTCTTGAACTTTTCTTGCATCCGCTCAGCCATTTTTCTCAAATTCTCATCCTCACTAAGTAAACACATTTTCAAATGACAATAAAGTTCAGATACATCCTCAAAATGAGCATTACAAGTAACATAACGTGAACCTGAAACTTTTTTGGTGAGGTCATGAAATCTTGCAAGAAACTGCATCACAGTCCTCACATTCACCCAATCATCAGATTCAAGAGGACCTGCACTACTACCATCTTCACTAGAACATTGAAAAGCAGAAAATCCATCATCAAAAAGATGAAACTTGTCAAAGGCCTTTTCAAAGTTTTGTGCTGTATCCAACATCAAATAGGTGGAATTCCACCTAGTGGGAACATCTAAACACAATGTTTTGGTACATTCTACCTTTACATGTGCACAACACTGTTTAAACTTTAAGGTCCTTGCAGGCGAAGCTCTCACATACCTCACAATCTCTCTAACACGTGAGACAGAAGCATCAATTTCTTTCAAGCCATCTTGCACAATTAGATTTAATATATGAGCCATGCACTTCACATAAAGATGTTTACCACCCATCATATTAGTTTTCCACATATCTAACTTTTTAGATAATTTTTTGACTGTGACATCATTTGAAGAAGCATTGTCCACAGTAATAGTGAATACCTTGTCTAATTTACATTCAAG
>ML288594.1:0-19777 GCA_005239495.1 Nicotiana undulata
TGATTTTTGGGAAAGAATTCACGACTTGGGCCTTTTAATGGGACTGCCCAGCAGTTTTCGCACATGCGACCTTTGGATCGCAGGTGCGGGATCGCACCTGCGGGAAATTGGCCGCTCCTGCAGAAAGTGGCCTGGGCACTGGGGGGAATCTTCGCACCTGCAGACTTTGGATCGCAGGTGCGGACTCGCACCTGCGGGAAATAGTCCCTACCTGCGATTGGCCTGGCCCTGGGGGATGTCGCGCCTACGGGCTTTTGTCCGTGCCTGCGGAGCTGCGCCTGCGAGAAGAGGATCGCCCCTGCGGCTGGAGCCGCACGTGCGAAGGAATTTCCACTGGTGCGAACCTCATGCCTGCGGCTCATGGACCGCAGGTGCGGTCACACCAGTAAATTCCCACCGGCTATGAGTTTTGCTGGTTTTTGACCCCGATCGGGGTCTGGGAGACCCCTGGGCCCACCCGAGCCCTCGACAAATTATACCAACAAGTCCCAAATCACATGACGGACTTGCTCGAGCTCGCATAACACTAAAAACATCATTCAAACCAAGAATCACTCTCCAAAACCCCTTAGATCAAACTTAGGATTTCAAGAAAAAACATCAAATGGCTCATCAATACGCCGAACGGGTCTATACTGCTCGGAATGACCCCAAATTTTGCGGACAAGTCATAAATGACTATACGGAACTATTTCCAGTTCCGGAATTCCATTCGGACCATGATATCACAAGGTCCAATTCCAGGCTGAATCCCAAATCACATGAAATCCTGAATTCCAATTCAGGTGCCGAAATACTCCCTGGTCATCAGAAACCCGGGGCGAACACACTCCCAAGTCCGAAATCATCATCCGTAGCTGCTGGAGATGTCAGAACTCGATTCCGAGGTCGTTTGCTCAAAATTCTGCTCGGAACCAAAGTCAGCCAAATAGGCTAGCCTTCAGGAACCAAGTGTTCCTGATTTGGCCAAATCACTTCCGAATCTCGAACTACCTGCCCACACAAGTCATAAGGCACGAGTAGTCAATATGGAAAGAGTCATTCACGGGAACGGAGTCCCAACACACAAAACGACACAATGGTACCGCAAATCGAGATGCCCACTCTAGAGAGAGACCTTCCATGAATCTAAAGCTATTTCTTTACTCTGTCTAATACTTAAATGAAATCAATGATGATATAAAAGTACCGCAAGTCTCGGCACCATCTAATGCAAGTCTCAGGACTTAGGCATATACAAATCGGGGAATCCTCAAATATCACATATAAATCTTGAATCCATTAGAACTTCTCGGGAGTCATTCACCTTGGTCTAATCTCCAACAGGCAGTTGATGCACACCAAAAGAATTTTTCCCTACCAGCACGTGAATATACAAAGAGATGCAATGATGGTAGACTATAAATGCGTATTTTAGTCGCTTATTTCACTCTAATTCATTGCACTTTACTTGTGTTGAGCTTTAATTAGTAGTGTTTTGCACTTATTGTGTGTTTTATGCCTTGTAAGAATGATTTCGGGCTATGTAGATGTTATAGTGCTAATTCGAGCAATTTGAAGCTTTGGAATCTGAGTAAGAGTCCTAAGGATAAAGTCGGGATCGTGTTCTGGAGTTGAGGACCAAGTCTGGACGTCAAAACGCAAGATTTGATCCGTACTCTATGAAATTTTCACTAGCGCGATGCGGGGCGCGAGGCATAGTGCGACGTAGCAGCATATTTTTGCTGCTTGATGAATTTTGCAAGCCCATTATAATCCCCACTAATATCCTGCATTGTGCGTCACCCCATGCGGTGCGCCTATTTATTTTTTACAGAGTTATTTTCCTACTTCTGCTAGGAAAGGGTGATTTCGTCTAGGCCTGGTCCTACTAAGTATAAATACATGAAAAATATTATTTCTAGAATTTTGACATACTTTAGACCTAAGAAGGCTAAGGAGGAGTCGGAAGAACACGTGCACAAGAATTTCATCCTTCCCCTATCACTCAAGACCTGAGTTTTGATTGAATTTATGCTTTCATATACTTTAAATATATTTGCGATGAATTTCTCCATGTCTATGGCGTAGCTTCCTTTAGGATTTGATGGATTTTGTGTATTGATGATTTCTTATGGATCACAACTCTTATTTTATGTATTGAAGTTGTTTGGATGATTTAATATGCATCTATGTTCACTAGTTCATGTGATCTAGAGAGGCATAGCTTATGATATCTTTGCATTATATTGTTGGTTGAATTCATTAATTCTTCTTGGTAATCGAAAGAGACTAGTTGAATCGTTGATAAACCTAGCTAGGAGAATAATTGAAAGAGGTTTTCCTAAAGGCCAATCCACTATGCATTCTTGCATATCTTCACGTGATTAAATTGGCTCATCTTGTGAGGTTAAGACTTAATCGAGGGAAGAGTTTTTGCTGAACTTTGAACTAATGATTGAGTGAATTCGAGAGACTCACTTGAACATTAGAAGAAAATTATATAGAGTTAGATCCCGAAAATAATCTTGCACATATCCTATCAGAACCATATCTTCTCCCATTGATAACATTATTTGCTTATTCCTTGTCTCTATAGTCATTAGTCAATAGCTTTAGATTCTTAAGGGCAAGGCAATATGAATGTTTTATCATGTTCCATCAATACTCTAAAGGGGTTATACGATATATCCGGTGTGGAAGTAGGCCAACATTTCTATTGGCAAATAGGGGGTTTCCAAGTACATGGCCAAGTACTTATTACTTCTTGGGTTGTAATTGCTATCTTATTAGGTTCAGCCACTATAGCTGTTCGGAACCCACAAACCATTCCGACNACTAAATAATTTTAGTTATTAATTATACAAATCTCAAGTGTTGATCATCTTGGATAGAAATCAAGCCAAAAACTACGAGAATATTGTTTAACTCTAATCCCTGTGGATACGATATTATACTATACTATATTTGATTATCGAGACACATTTTATTATGTGTTTTGCGCTTGTCAAGCAACCTAGTGATTCATTTTCCTTGCACAATACATCCATAAAGAATATCAAACCCAAATTATCCTTGCCTTCAACATCCTCGAAGCCAACTCCTTTTAGTCATAACTGATCCACAAGTATGCCCCAATCCAAAACCAATATGACACATGATAATGCAATATGATCGTCGATAATAGACTCTCCCACTTGGTCGAAGCCGCGCACTATCACGCTGTCACGACTACAGATCCTAACTGGTTGTGATGTCACCTATCGTGGAACTAGGCTAGCCGCTATCACCCAATTACACAATTCATTTGATAAAATTTACCGAATTCATTAATAGCAAGTATAAAATCTTCTAAGTCTTTAACAAAACATAATATAATCTAACAGTCTAAAACTATTCCCCAGAACTGGAGTCAACAGATCACGAGCATCTAAGAATAGTACTAACACTGATAATGTCATAAAGAAATGTCTCAGAACAAAATACTAAATACTAAATGTAGGAAGGGAAATGGAGAAGTTGTGGATGATGGACAGCTACCTCGAAATCCCGAATGCTGACGCCGAACGGTCTCAGATAATTACTGCTCAGAACCAGTACCTGGATCTGCACACAGAGGTGCAGGAAGTAATGATGAGTATGGCAACTCAGTAGTAATGAAACATCAATTCACAAATATTAAAATACTGAGTCTCAACAAAATATACACTTAGTCCATATGTTTAAAAAACAATTTTCGTAAAAATCCTTTGAACAAATATGATTTCCAATGGTTTCTCAGTAAATTCCCAAAATATCGGTATGAAAGATGAAGTGAATAAGAATCAGAACTTAGCAAAAATATTATTATAAACCGCCCCTCGAGCAAAATCATCGCTCATAATCAATCACTCAGCACCTCACCATCACTCAATAACAGTCATTCAGCACCTCATAGTCACTCATACCTCCCAATCACTCGTCACTCGGCACACGACACTCGACACTCAGTAGGTACCTGCGCTCACTGGGGGTGTACAGACTCCGGAGGGGCTCCTACAGCCCAAGCGCTATAAACAGCCAAATCATGGCATCAATCACTCAGGCACTCGGCCTCTCTCATATCATAAATATCCTCAGAATATTGGCCCTCGGACTCACTCAGTCAGACACTCTCAATATGCCACTCGGGCCATAAATAAACGGAGTTCTCGACCCAAAACAGTATTTCATTTCAGGAAATAATAATTTCAACAAATCTGAGTGTCAACAATTTAACAAGAAAGACTGAGTGTAAAATCATAATTACTACGTGAGGAATATCAAGAAAATAGCCCCAAAGGGGTTTAAACAGATCGGCACTGGGTCCCAAACGTGGCTTACAACCCAAATATATCAAAAATATAGTAATACTATTTAACATATGATTTAAAAGTAGTATCGCAACTCAATAGTTGCCTCAGAAGGAACAAATTTCCATTTTCTCAATTCATGCACTCCCCACACTCGTCATCTAGTGTGTGCGTCATTCCAAAATAGTGAAAGGATGTAAAGTCCGGGGTTTCATACCGTCCGGATAGGATTTAAAGATATTACTTACGTCAAACTAGCCAGAAAAGCTATTTCGCAACACGCTTGCCCCTCGAACCAACTTCCGAGTGCTCCAAATCTACCAAGTTCAGATTTTTCACATCAAAATATGCTAGGGAGATGAAACTCAATCGAAAAATATCAACTTAAGCAAAATTCCCGAAATTAGCCAAAACCCGACCCCTCGTCCCACATCTCAGAACTCGACAAACTTTATACCAAAATGATCCTCATCCTCTCCCGAGTATATACATATAAAGAACTCTGAAATCGGAGTCCAAATGACCCCTCAAATCACCCCTAGAAGGTCTCTTAAACTCAAGCCCTAATCCTCTCTTCTTCCACTGATTTTTCCCAATTAAACACCACTAATTAGGTCCTTAATCACATATAATCGAGTTAATAAGTCCAAAAACCTTACCTCGATGAAGAACAATCGTTTTCCTCTTCAAAAACCCTCCAAAAGCTCGAAACCCGCAATAAGAATGGTTAAAAGAAGACTAAAAATCGCTAAGTCCTCTTTTTATACTTTCTGCCCAGGCTTTTCGCACCTACGACCCTTTTCCTCGCACCTGCGCTCTTGACCACCGCACCTGTGACATTTTATTAAACGACCTCAATCTCGCATTTGCGGCCCAGGTGTTGCACTTGCGGCTCGCAGATGCGGCCAAACACCCGCTTTTGTAGTTTTTCCTCCAGGGTCTCAGAACCCGCACCTGCGACCATACGCATCGCTTCTGTGGCTCGAACCTGCGGTCAAATATCCGCAGGTGCGGAAATAATAGTAGCATAACACCAGCTTCTGATGCTGCATATTTCAAGGCCGAAAATTTCCGTTAACCATCCGAAATCAATCCCGAGCCCCTTAGGACCCCAACCAAACATACCAACACATCATAAATGATCATCCGGACTTAGACGCACCCTCGGAACACCCAAAATAACATCAAAACTCCAAATCACATCAAATTCAAGCCTATGAACTTTGAAATTCTTAATTTCCACCAACGATGTCGAAACCATCCAAAACACATCCGATTGACCTGAAAATTTGCACACATATCCAAAATGATATTACGAACCTGCTCCAACTTTCAGAATTCTATTCTGACCCCGATAGCCTATTTTCCATTGCCGACCGAAAATCACCAAAGACTAATTTTTGCCAATTCAAGCCTAATTCTACACCGGACATCGCAAAAATATTCCGAACACACTTGTAAGTCCCAAATCACCTAACGAAGCTATCCGAGCCATAAAATCCGCTTTCCGAGGTCATTTACCAATAAGTCAACTCCCAGTTAACTTTTTCAACTATAAAGCTACTTTTAGAGACTAAGTGTCTCAATTCCCACTACAACTATTCTGAACCCGTGCCAACCGACTCCAACACATCCTAAATAGTATAACCAATATATGACAAGGCAAAACAGTAATAATAATGCAGATTCTACGAAACGATCGGCCGGGTCATTACACACGCCCAAACCTTGGGGCGTGTGACCAACGCTCAACCGAGATATCTCAGTCAAGAAAGCCTACTTGATGCGTACTACCCAACTTGCCCGTGAGTGATTTGAGAGTAATGACATGAGCAAATCTAAGAGAGGATAAAGGATACATCATCATGTTTCATTACTTAAAGGAGCTTCGTTGATAATTACCAAAATATTACAAGTTCACATTTAGAAGTGGAAACATGCGACAATTATAATAATATTTCTAGTATGTTTTCCCCAATCAAAACAAAACCCACAATATGTCTACAGATCTTCTAAATAAAATAGAAGAGTAGTATGAAAGTGCCGCTAACAAGGCCCCGGCTACACCTGAAAAGCAATGTACAAGAAAATAAGACAACATATGGGCCCCGATGTAGAGTAGGGCTCACCAAAATCCGCTGAGTGAAGGGTATGTTGCTATCAAGAACCAACATCACCTGCTGAGGAACCACCTTCATCCACTAAAGATGCATTGCCCCCGATAGATGGAAGTTAGTACATATGGAATAATACTAGTATGTAAAGCTAAATACCCTCTCATGGAGTGGAATACCAACATAAAAGGAAAGAAACGTGGAAGCGGTAAGTAAATCAATAATATTTAAATGCCAAATTAAAACAACGTAAAACTTAAAGTATCCATTATCACTTTAGGTTGGAAGATCCTTAGTATCAACACACCACCATGCACACGGCACGGAGTCAGATATCTATTATGTCCCAACCTCGGGAAGCGCGACCGACACTTAATTGAGTGGACCCGGTCGAGCAATGCTCTTAGACACTTTCTACCCAACTCATTTATGATCAAGAGAAAACATGTTTTCATTAATTAGACAGTAGTAAGATCATATATACATTACTAAATCATTTCTTTAGTTACATCATTGTTAAGTTTCAAAATACACACATTCTTATGATATAATGGAACAAGAGTGTAAAACACAACATGACCCGTTGACCTTTCTAGCACCCATATACAACCCACATAGTGTCTACGGAGCCTCTAAAGATACAAAAGAGTGTTAAGACAGTGTCAGCGACAAGGCCCCGTCTATACCTCAAAACGTGACAACAATATGAACAAAAGATACAATACATAACCCCGGGATAAAGTGGGGCTCATCGAGTCTACTGGGAAAAGGATGCACCACTATCTGCGATCAACACTGTCTGTTATGGAACCACCTGCATCCACTTAAAGGTGCAGCGCACCCAACAAAATGGACGTTAGTACTGTCGAATAGTACTAGTATGTAAAACTAAAACACTATCTCAATAGAATGAACAATAATACAATGGGGAAACAGTCATGAGTTCAGTAATAGCTTCAAACAATACTAAAACATCAAGTAAGGATTCTCAAGTCAATTTCCATGTTATTAGGTTGGGAATCTTTAGTGCCAAAATACCATAAATCACAATACCACCGTGTTCTTTTACGGAGTCCGATCACGACCCGATCGGCTAGGTCATCTAATTTAAGACATCAACTATAACCATAATCCCAATTATCATTTCCAACATAATTACCACCATGTGTGCAGCATGTCATCCGATCACGGTCCGATCGGCTAGGCCATCTCACTCGAGACATCACCCTTTTAATCATTAATCTCACTCCATACCTCTTTCCCATCTTTTCAATTCATTGGCACGAGTGGCCTTGATTATAAAGTCATTCTTGGCACTTGGCCGTATTTCATAATTCCAGTTTCTCTTTTTCACATTCAAACATCATTAGTAAACATATGAGTAAATTTGGGAATCCTAATCGTATAGAGGCTTTTCATACAATTTAGCATAACAACCTTTATTCAATTTTGACATGAGGTCTTAACATTTCAAGCACATATTCCACATTTTTGACACAACCTCACGAGGCAAAATGACATGACGGAGCATTTAGAATAAATATTGAACATTTATCTGTCACGACTCAAATTTCCAACCTTAGGGATCGTGATGGCGCCTAACACCACACTTGCTAGGCAAGCCAATGTTAGAGTTCAACTAGCTATTTTTCTTTGATTATCCATTTGAACATAATAAAATAAATTTAAAGTAAACTTAATCTAATGGTTTCCAGTGAATAATTCCAACTATAAAATAATAAACAAATAAATAAACCGAGACAAGAACTAATTATATAAACAACTCTAAGACTATCCCAGGGTCTGGTGTCACAATTCACGAACTACAAAAGAATACTACAAATAATGGGCTGAAAGAAATAATGTGTAACTATTCTAAATCAAATAAAACAGCGTTTATGAAAATAGGAGAAGACTATCGAGATCTGCGAACACCGGCATATATACCTCGTGTCTCCGAATAAATAGATAGCCGCTCTAAATATCTCTCAAGTCAAAGTTAGACCAAACACTTACCTCAATTTCGCAAGCCACTCACTGCTCAATTATTGCTTTTCCTTTTGAATTCACCTATAACTTTCTCGAACCTAAGCATAATTAATTCAATATCATCAATTTATGCTAAGGGAACTAACTTTATTGAAAAATATGATTTTTCCTAAGTTTTCTAAACAAAGTGAAAACCCGAGCCCGGGCACGCTTGGTCTAAACTCGGGGTTCGGACCAAATTATATTTACCCATTCACCCACGAACCCAAATATACCATTAGTTTCGAAATCTGACCTAAATTTGATATAAAAATTAGATTTTTACATAATTCCCTAATTGTACCATAACCCTCTATTTTTACCATGAAAATTCCTAGTTTTTTATTTAAGGGTGATGAAAAACAATGAGTAATTGAAAGAGTAAAGTTTAGAATTTATTACCTATTACTTGGGGATGATATTTGGTGAAGTAATTCGTTCCTAGGGTTATGGGGTTCGAAAATTTGAAGAACAAGAAGTCTGCCCGTTTTATATTTATTTTTTTACCAGTTATTCTGCCTCGTTTCTTGTGCCAAACAATCCCGAAACTCGATTTTTATGTCTCCAATGGATTCCTTGTGAAAGTTTAGTCAAGTTAGGATTTTGAATCACTCAATTTGATCTTATAATGAAAGAGATATGTATGTTTTAATATTTGCTAATAGTACAAACTTTTAATATCCCGTCAGTGACAATTTTGTAATTAACCTGAAACATCTTGCATCTTAGTAAAATCACCATAAAATCCTCATACGATGTCCAAATTCGATGATTATTTTTGCTACGGGTCCGTAATTACGATACGAATCTAATAATTTATTCAAAATAGAAATCAGGGCTCATTTGTTCAATATGATATCATTTATGCTTGAAGAAACGACGTCGAAGCATAAGAAAGAAAGAGCGCAACACAACCCAAACCTATTTGAAACTCACCCGAGCCCTCGTGGCTCCAAACCAAACATGCACGCAAGTCTAAAAGTATCATACGAACTTGCTCGCATGATCAAATCATGAAAATAACATGTAAAACTGTGAATTAAACCTCAAAACTCATCATTTTCAACAAGAACTCTTAAAGTTCATAATTTCTCAAACGGATGTTCGAATCACGTCAAACGAACTTCGTTTTTCACCAAATTTAACAGTTAACCTTTTAACATCACAACAAACCTCCACTGGGCTCTGGAACCAGAATACGGGCCCGACGCCAATGATTTCAAACATTATTTCTTTTCTTTAATTCATAAATATTTCAGCAAAATAATTTCTTTCAAAATTGATTTCTAAGGCTTGGGACCTCGGAATTCATTTTCGGGCATATGTCCGAGTGCCACACTTTACTGCGGACCTCCCGGGATCGTCGAAACACTGATCCGAGCCCGTTTACCCAAAATGTTGACTCAAGTCAACTAAACCCAAAATTTTAATTCTAAAAATTATTATTTCTTATATTTTCACAAAAAAGCTTTTCAGTTTCACGCCCAGACTACACACGCAAACCGAGGTAGTTATAACTAATCTTTTTATGGCTAATAAGCCTAGAATGAAGTCTAAATTCATAAAATGACCCCTTGGGTCATCACAATGTCACGACCCGAAATCCCACCGTTGGGACTGTGATGGCGTCTAATGTTGAACCCGCTAGACAAGCCAACGTAACCGGTCATTCTAACTTGTTTCCTTATTTTTTAAAATTTATAGGTGATATACAAGATTGGTATAAACAAAAATGCTGAACAAATGAAAACTAACAACTTAATTAAATACTATTACAATTCCACAATAAAATTCCCAGAATTCGGTGTCACAATTTCACGGATTGTCTATGAATACTACATGTATAGGTCTGAACAAATAATGTACTACTGTCTCAGAAATATGTAAATACAGGAATGAAATAGGATAGAAGGTGACGCCAAGGTCTGTGAATGCCTGCAGGTCTACCTCAGTGTCGCCTGATGGACCGAAGAGAGCCACCTAGATCAGTATCCACTGGGTCTTGTACCGGGATCTGCACAACAAAAATTGTGCAGGTGTAGTATCAGTACAACCAACTCCATGTACTGAGTAAGTGTCGAGCCTAACCTCGGCGAAGTAGTGACGAGGCTAGGACACGACAAGTAACATCACCTATGCAGTTTAATAACATATAAAAGGAAATGACGATATGAAGTAAACAGTTAAGTACAAAAACGAAAAAAAATATGCTGGGAAAAAGGGGTAGCATTTACTAAAATAGTGGAAATAGGCAACAATTCAAATATCGAAGTAACAACAAGAATTAACAACACAGAACAACAAGTAAATAGAAAAGGCACGACATGTCCCCTCGTGCTGAAATGTCACAAACACGGCACGAAATGTCCCCTCGTGCATAAATATCATAACACGACACGAAATATCCCCTCGTGCATAAATATCATAAACACGGCACGAAATGTCCCCTTGTTCATAAACAACATAAACGTGGCACAGAATGTCCCCTCGTGCATAAACAACACAAATATGGCACAGAATGTCCCCTCGTGCATAAACAACATAAACATGGCACGGAATGTCCCCTCGTAAACATGGCGCCGAAAGTCCCCTCGTGCATAAACAACATAAACATGGTGAATGTCATGTCGTGCAAAAATATCAAAATAACAGTTTGGCAAGAAAATCAACAATACGAAACCATAAATGCAAAGGAACAATCACAGGAATAGTACCGTCCCGGCAAGGGGCACAGCTATAACCAATCTTACACAAATATATGACTTATCAAAATATCCCTTAACCGAACAAACACTCAACAGTATTCACAAATAAGAATTTCCATCAAATGAACAACTACCAATTGATATTAAATCCATAACACAGTGAATATCGATGAAATTCACACAATTCATAAAGACCAACTCACGGGCATGCTTGAAAAAAATGTATAGGTACTCGTCACCTCACCTATACGTTGAACATGGAATAAACACGTAGCAAATAAGACTCAACACCTATTCCCTCAAGCTAGGGTTAGGCCAAACACTTACCTCGACTTTCACGAACAAAATCACGCCTCGATCACCGCGTTTCCTTTTGAACCCGACTCCAAATCAATCGTATCTATACATAATCGATTCAATAAAATCAATAAATTCTAAACAATTCAATTCCAATGCTTAATTACAGACTTTCCAACATTCTTCCCAAAAATCCAAAAATCAACCTCGGGCCCGCTTGGTCAAAACACGAGGTTCAGACCAAAACCCGATCACCCATTCACCCACGAGCCCGAATATATAATTTGTTTTGAAATCCAACCCCAAAATGAGGTCCAATTCCCAATTAATCAAAAAGACCTAACTCTACCCAAATCCCTAATTTTCTACCCTTGATATCATGCTTTAGGCCTAGAAATCTAATGGGTGTTGATGAAAATGAAAGAAAATGAGTTTAGGATTACATACCTATGAAGCTATGGTAAAGAAGTTCTTCAAAAATCGCCCAAGGAGGTGTGAAGAAGAAGAAGTTATGAAAAATGGGGTAATTCCCGTAAGTATTCTATTTTTGAACAAAGGAATTAGCTGGGTAGATTTGACTTACGCGATTGCGATGGGTAGATTGCGATCGCAGAGTTTGCTGACTCCCACGCTACGCGATCTAGATGAAAGGAGTGCGATCATAGAGTTTACTAGATGTTGACCTTCGCGATCACGACCTATGGACCGCGTTCGCAATGAATAGTTTTCTACCCAGCCCCTCACTAAACCTACGCGATCGCGACTTAAGGGGTGTGTTCGCGTAGAGCAACGACCCTAAGGCTCCACGTTCGCACCCTGCTCTTTGCGTTCGCGTAGAGAAAAATAGCCCCCAACCCAATTTGAACATCGCGATCGCATGACTTACATCGCGATCGCGAAGAGTATATAACTGGACACCAGATACAACAGAAAACTAGATCTTTTTCAAGTTCAAAACATCCCGACACCTATCTGAAACACACCCGAGCCCTCGGGGCTCCAAACCAAATATGCACACAATCTCAAAAATATCCTACAGACTTATTCGTGCGATCAAATCTCCAAAATAACATCACAAAAATTGAATTAAACCCCAAAATCAATGAAAATTCTCAAAACTTCTTTAAACATCAAATTTTGCATTTAAGGTCTGAATCACGTAATGAAGTCCGTTTCTTACCAACATTTACAGATATGACACAAATATTATATCGAACATGTATCGGGCTCTGTAAACAAGATACAGGCTCGATACCACAGGTTTCACATATATTTACTCTTTCAAAATCTCTTATATTTTTTAGAAAACAATTTCTTTTAAAAATTCATTTCTCGGACTTGGGACCTCGGAATTCGATTACGGGCATACGCCCAAGTCCCATATTTTCCTACGGACCCTCCGAGACTGTCAAATCATGGGTCCGGGTCCGTTTACCAAAGTTGTTGACAAAAGTCAACTCTATTCAATTTTCAACACAAAATTACCATTTTTATCAGTTTTTCACATAACAGCTTCCCGACTACACGCCCGGGCAGCGCACGCAAATCGAGGTGAGATAGAAGGAGTTTTTCACAACCTCGGAACACAGAATTAGCCAAAAATACACGGGATGACCTTTTGGGTCATCACAATCTCCACCTCTAAAACAAACATTCATCCTCGAACGAACATAGAAAGGTACCTGAATCGGGGAAAAGATGGGGATATCGGCTCCGCATATCGGACTCGGACTCCCAGGTAGCTGCCTCAATAGGCTGTCCTCTCCACTGAACACGGATCGAAGGATAACTCTTTAATCTCAACTGACGAACCTACCGGGCTAATATGGCTACCGGCTCCTCCTCATAAGTCAAGTCCTTGTCCAACTTGACATTGTTGAAGTCTAGCACAGTAGATGGATCGGAAAGATCCTTCTGAAGCATAGATACATGAAACACCGGATGCACGGCTGATAAACTCGGTGGCAAAGCAAGTTTGCAGGCCACCTCTCCTACCTTCTCAAGAATCTCAAAGGAACCAACGTACCTAGGGCTCAAGTTGCCCTTCTTTCCGAACCTCATCACGCCTTTCATGGGCGATACCCGAAGCAATACCTGATCTCCAACCATGAATGCCAAATCACGAACTCTGTGGTTTGCATAACTCTTCTTCCTGGACTGAGTTGTACGAAGCCTATCCTATATGATCTTCACCTTGTCCAAGGCATCCTGAACTAACTCTGAACCCAACAACCTAGCCTCTCTCGGCTCGAACCACCCGACTGGCGACCGACACCGCCTATGGTACAATGCCTCATAAGGAGCCATCTGGATGCTCGAATGATAGCTGTTGTTGTAGGCAAACTCAGCTAAAGGAAAAAACTGGTCCCATGAACCTCCAACGTCAATGACACATGCTCGCAACATATCCTCCAAGCTCTGAATAGTGCGCTCGGACCACCCGTCCATCTGAGGATGAATTGATGTGCTCAGCTCAACTCGTGTGCCTAACTCACGCTAAAATACTCTCCAGAAATGGGGGGTAAACTGAGTACCTCGATCAGGAATAATGGACACGGGCACACCATGCAGGCGAACAATCTCCCCGATGTAGATCTTTGCCGACCTCTCCAAAGAATACGAAACTTATATAGGAATGAAGTGTGCTGACTTGGTCAACCTATCCATAATGACCCACACCGCATCAAAGATCCTCTGAGTCCGTGGGAGCCCAACTACGAAATCCATGGTAATACGCTCCCATTTCTACTCGGGAAGCTCAATCTGCTGCATCAAACCACCGGGTCTCTGGTGCTCGTACTTAACCTGCTGACAGTTCAAGCACCGTGCTACATATGCCACAATATCTTTCTGCATCCTCCGCCACCAATAATGCCGCCGCAAATCCTGGTACATCTTGGCGGCGCCCGGATGAATGGTACCGGGAACTATGAGCCTCCTGCAATAGCAACTCATGAATTTCATCAACATCAGGTACACAAATAAGACCCTGCATCCTCAAGACTCCATCATCATCAACGGTAACCTGCTTGGCACCTCCGCACCGAACCGTATCTCTAAGGACACATAAATGACGATCATCATACTACCGGTCTCGAATATGATCAAATAATGAAGAACGGGCCACGGTATGGGCCAAAACACCGCTAGTATCAGCAACCTCCAATCTCATGAACCGATTAGCCAAAGCCTGAACATCTAAAGCCAGAGGGGGGGTGCACTTGGTGCGGGAATCATAGCACGGGAACCCTAATATTGAGAACCACTAGAAGCTTGGGGCCAAAACCTGGAAATTTGCCCTGGAAAACCACAAGTGAAACAAGATCTCGGCTGCTGGCCCTGAAACTGTCCCTGTCGACCAGAATATCCACTCTGAAAACTCTGAAGCGGCGGTGCACTGATAGGAGCTGGTGGTGCACTGCGGGATACCTAGAGTGCTGACTGGAATGGTCTAGGAGGATGACCTCTGCCAAAGGAATCTCTGCCTTCAGATGAGGCACCACTAAATCGGCCATAATGACGAGGCCTCTTGTCAGACCCCTGACCACTGCCCTGTGATAACATCATCTAAATCCGCCTGGCCACATTGGTCGCCTCCTGAAATGAAATATCAGTACCTGTCTCACTGGCGATCTGAAGTCTAATAGGCTGAGCTAGCCCCTCAATAAACCTCCTCACAATCTCTCGATCGGTGGGGAGTATCATGATAGCATGTCGGGCCAAAGTGATAAACCGGGTCTCATACTGGGTAACTGTCATAGAGCCCTGCTGGAGACGCTCAAACTACCTCCGAAGATCCTCTCTCTGAGTAAGTGGTAGAAACTTCTCCAAGAACAACTCGGAGAACTGAGCCCAAGACAAAGGTGAAGATCCAGCTGGCCTGGTAAAGCAAAAATCTCTCCACCAAGTCTTGGCGGTACCAGAAAGACGGAAAGTAGCAAAATCGACCCCATTGGTCTCCACGATCCCCATGTTCCGAAGAACCTCATAGCAACTGTCTAAGAAATCTTGGGGGTCCTCTGATGGTGCACTGGTGAAAGTAGTAGGAAACAACTTGGTGAACCGATCCAATCTCCATTAAGCATCAACAGGCATAGCTGCTCCCTCAACTGCCTGTGCCACAATACCCAGCTGAGCTATTCCAGTTGTCTGAGGTGCTGGAGTCTAGAACTGAGAAGCTAACTGCTCTGGTGTGCGGGTGGAAGGAGTCTGGGCCCCTCCCCCAGCCTGAGATACGACTGGTGCTGTAGGAAGTAGACCGGCTTGAGCCACGCTCTCCATAAGGCCCACTAAGCGGACCAGAGCGTCCTGAAGTACCAGGGTGGCAATGAACCCCTCTGGGACTTGAGCTGGTCCGACTGGGACTGTCTGAGTAGGAATCTCCTCAACAACCTCCACATGGGGATCCTCTACTGGGGCTACTACTTTGGGCTGAGCCCTGGCCCTGCCTCAGCCTCTAGTAGGAGCCGCAACGGGAGGAGTCGATCGGTATATGAGGAAGCACGTGTTCTTGCCATCTGCGAGAGAATAGAATAGAACCTCAGTTAGCATTTAGAACTCAAATCGCACGAGATAGAAGAATAGATGTGAAGTTATTCCTAACTTTGCAGCCTCTGGGGATAAGTACATACGTCTCCATACCGATCCCTCAGACTCTACCAAGCTTGTCCGTGATTTGTGAGACCTAGGCAACCTAGTGCTCTGATACCAACTTGTCATGATCTGAAATCCCACCGTCGCGACCATGATGGCGTCTAACGGTGAACCCGCTAGACAAGCCAACGTTACCGGTTATTCTAACTTATTTCCTTATTTTTAACAATTTATAGGTGATATACAAGATTGGTAGAAACAAAAATGCGGAACAAATGAAAACTAACAACTTAATTAAATAATATTACAATTTCCACAATAAAATTCCCAAAATTCGGTGTCACAATTTCACGGACTGTCTATGAATACTACATGTATAGGTATGAACAAATAATGTACTACTGTATCAGAAATATGTAAAGACAGGAATGAAATAGGATAGAAGGTGACGCCAAGGCCTGCGGACGCCTGCAACTATTCCTTAGTGTCGCCTGATGGACTGAAGGGAGCAACCTAGATCAGTATCCACTTGGTCCTGTATCGGGATCTGCACAACAAAAATTGTGCAGGTGTAGTATCAGTACAATCGACCCCATGTACTGAGTAAGTGTAGAGCCTAACCTCGGCGAAGTAGTGACGAGGCTAGGACATGAGAAGTAACATCACCTGTGCATTTTAATAACATATAAAAGGAAATGACGACAGGAAGTAAACAGTTAAGTACAAAAATGGAAAAAAACATGCTGGGAAAAAGGGGTAGCATTTACTAAAATATTGGAAAAAGGCAACAATTCGAATATTGAAGTAACAACAGGAATTAACAACACAGAAAAACAAGTAAATAGAAACGGCACGGCATGTCCCCTCGTGCTAAAATGTCACAAACATGGCACGGAATGTCCCCTCGTGCATAAATATCATAACACGGCACGGAATGTCCCCTCGTGCATAAATATCATAAACACGGCACGGAATGTCCCCTCGTGCATAAATAACATAAACATGGCACGGAATGTCCCCTCGTGCATAAACAACACAAACATGGCATGGAATGTCCCCTTGTGCATAAACAACACAAACATGGCACGGAATGTCCCCTCGTGCATAAACAAGATAAACATCGCACGGAATGTTCCCTCGTGCATAAAAAACATAAACATGGCACAGAATGTCCCCTCATGCTAAAATATCAAAACAACAGTTTGGCAAGAAAATCAACAATACGAAACCATAAATGCAAAGGAACAATCACAGGAATAACACCGTCCCGACAAGGGACACAGCTATAACCAATTTTACATAAATATATGACTTATCAAAATATTTCTCAATCGAACAACTACTCAACAGTATTCACAGCTAAGAATTTCCATCAAATGAACAACTACCAATTGATATTAAATCCATAACACAGTGAATATCGATGAAATTCACACAATTCATAAAGACCGACTCACGGGCATGCTTGACAACAACGTATAGGTACTCGTCACCTTACCTATACGTTGACCATAGAATAAACACGTAGCAAATAAGACTCAACACCTATTCCCTCAAGCTAGGGTTAGGCCAAACACTTACCTCGACTTTCACGAACAAAATCACGCCTCAATCACCGCTTTTCCTTTTGAATCCAACTCCAAATCAATCGTATCTAGACATAATCGACTCAATAACATAAATAAATTCTAAACAATTCAATTCCAATGCTTAATTACAGACTTTCCAACATTCTTTTCATAAATCCAAAAATCAACCTCGGGCCCGCTTGGTCAAAACACGAGGTTCAGACCAAAACCCGATCACTCATTCACCCACGACCCCGAATATATAATTTATTTTGAAATCCGACCCCAAAACGAGGTCCAATTCCCAATTACTCAAAAAGCCCTAACTCTACCCAAATCCCTAATTTTCTACCCTTAATATCATGCTTTAGGCCTTGAAATCTAATGGGTGTTGATGAAAATGAAAGAAAATGAGTTTAGGATTACATACCTATGAAGCTATGGTGAAGCAGTTCTTCAAAAATCGCCCAAGGAGGTGTGGAGAAGAAGAAGTTATGAAAAAATGGGGTAATTCCCGTAAGTATTCTGTTTTTGAACAAAGGAATTAGCTGGGCAGATTTGACTTACGCGATCGTGATGGGTAGAACGCGATCGCAGAGTTTGCGGACTCCCACACTACGCGATCCCGATGAAATGAGTGTGATAGCAGAGTTTACTGGACGTTGACCTTCGCGATCGCGACCTATGGACTGTGTTTACAATGAATATTTTGCTACCTAGCCCCAGCTCCTCACTAAACCTACGCGATCGCGACTTAAGGGGTGTGTTCGCGTAGAGCAACGATCCTAAGGCTCCGCGTTCGCACCTTGCTCTTTGCGTTCGCGTAGAGAAAAACAGCACCCAACCCAATTTGAACATCGCGATCGCATGACTTACACCACGGTCGCGAAGAGTAAATAACTGGACACCAGATACATCAGAAAACCAGATCTTTTTCAAGTTCAAAACATCTCGACACCTATCTGAAACACATCCGAGCCCTCGGTGCTCCAAACCAAATATGCACACAACCTCAAAAATTCCCTACGGACTTATTCGTGCGATCAAATCTCCAAAATAACATCACAAACATCGAATTAAACCCCAAAATCAATAAAATTTCTCAAAACTTCTTTAAACATCAAATTTTGCATTTAAGGTCCGAATCACGTCAAATGAAGTCTGTTTCTTACCAAACTTTACATATATGACACAATTATTATATCGAACCTGTACCGAGCTCTTGAACCAAGATATGGCCCGATACCACAGGTTTCACATATATTTACTCTTTCAAAATCTCTTATATTTTTCAGAAAATAATTTCTTTTAAAAATTCATTTCTCGGACTAGGGACCTCGGAATTCGATTTCGGGCATACGCCCAAGTCCCATATTTTCCTACGGACCCTCCAGGACCGTCAAATCATGACTTTTCTCTTCATCATTGAAATTCGCCATTCAATCGCAGTGCGGTGCTCTCAAAAAGCTCAATCCTCTAAGGCTGAAACGAATAGATCAGGAATTCGACCTAGGATCCGCCCGTTCCGATCCTTGCCTACTAAACAGTTGCACCCCCGGATATGTATGTTGGGAGAACCCCATGATCCTTCCGTGTGGAAGGGAAGGAAGAAAGAAGGCGAACACGAATACTAAAAAGCGGTTCATGGGGACCCCCAAAAAAGGGGATAGAGAGCGCGGAACGGGCTTTCCAAGCANCGGGTCCGAGTTCGTTTACCAAAAATGTTGACCGAAGTCAACTCTATTCAAATTTCAACACAAAATTATCATTTTTATCAGTTTTCCACATAATGGCTTCCCGGCTACATGCCCAGGCTGCACACGCAAATCGAGGTGAGATAAAAAGAGGTTTTCATGACCTCAGAACAAGAAATTAGCCAAACATACACAGGATGACCTTTTGGGTCATCACACACAATCTACACCTCTAAAACAAACATTGGTCCTCGAACGGACATAGAAGATTACCTGAATTTGCAAACAAGTGTGGATATTTACTATGCGTGTTCGACTCAGACTCCCAGGTAGTTGCATCAATGGCTGGCCTCTCCACTGCACTCGAATTGAAGGATAACTCTTAGACCTCAACTGACGAACCTGTCTGTAACGACCCGGTCTGTCGTTACGCGAAACCTACATTATAACTGGTGTTAGTGGCTTATT
>MDKH01081383.1:0-24941 GCA_005239495.1 Nicotiana undulata
ACGGAACTCGGGAGTGCCTAACACCTTCTCCCGGGTTAACAGAATTCCTTACCCGGTCTTCTGATTTTGCAGACTTTAACACAGAGTCAAAACTTCCTCGATTTGGGATTTAAAACAAATTGGTGAGTTGGGACACCATAAATTATCCCAAGTGGCGACTCTGAAAAAATAATTAATCTCATTTCGACTATTGTCACTTTAATTGGAAAAACTCTCTTATCCCTCACTTGGGGGCGAAAAAGGAGGTGTGACACCCAATGATGGATGGCGTGACAACCTTCTTAAGGGATTGAGTTCGTTTTTTTATATTTAGGTAAAAAGAATAGTAATAATGAATAAAAGGGTCAAGCATGCTTCACTTGGTACCAACACACTTAACTACATGCTTATGGTTAAAAACAAGTTGTTGGAAAGAAATGGCGCTATTTAGTGACATTGTGACTCTTGTGCTGACTTAGGCAATCATCGAGTGGTTTAGTTGAATCATTAGTGATTTTCATTATTGAATATGGTTATTGTGGGACTTCGACTCTATACTCTTTAACAATCCAGCTGTGTGAGAGGTGAGATATTTTGTTACAAGTCCAACTACCCGTGTGAATAGTATAGAACTTGCCCCGAATGTGTTTCTAGGCGAAATTCTAAGTTTTGCTTGGCTTGAGAAGTGATTGTAGGCTCTCCTTGACCTGTTTTTGAAATTTTCCATGGACCACCAATGATATTATCCCTAGTAAACCCTTTTGATCCTAAAGCCTTTCTCATGTGATAACCATGTTACAAGCCTTTACCCGTTTTGTAGTGACCCTCTCTTGGCACCCGAGCTTTCCTTAACACTCATGAGAAGAAAATTGGCGAAAACATAAGTTTGGGGGAGAGACGGGGAGTTTGAAATTGGTATAAAGGTACAAAAAGAGAAAAGAAATGAAGAAAAGGAAAGGCAAAGAAAAAGAAAGAAAGAAAGAAAGAAAGAACAAAATAAAAACACAAAAAGAAAGTGAATAAATTAAAGAGTTGAAGGGATTCAAAGAAAAGCAAAAGTGTAAAGCATGGAGAAAACAAAGAAGGATAAAATGACCAAGAAAGAGTGATGTAAAGTCTCTCTAGTTCTCCTAAGGAAAAAGAAAATGATTCAAAGAGTCGGCAAAGCATGAGCCAAAAAAGAGAAAATGGAGTGCTTAAGGAAAGATGAACCTGTTCTATTCCAACATTTCCAACCTTAGTCCAAAAACCTTCATTACATGCTGAAAAATCCTTACCTGATTTCATGCCGAGTGAGCTTACATTAGTGGTGATTTACATGATGGACAAGCATATGGTACTTAGAGCCGTACTTGTGACATTCTTTTGAGAGTGATGAGCGAACTTTTCACAAATCATTGAATTGAGTGCCACATTCTTAAGTGAGATGAGCTAGCGGAGAGTAGAGGAGGAGGAGTTTTGGATCCACAGTGACCTACATGATATAGAGAACTTCCTTGACGAGTAAAGTCAACTCTTGATGCTCAAATGTCACGTTAGAGGTATTTGTGCTTGAAACTTCAAAACATTGCCTTGTTGATAATTCATGAGTTTGGGGGTAATTGTTGGTCCAAATTGATGTGTTTGATTCACCTTAGTTTAGCTGGAATAGCTCTTTTCTTGTGGAGGTGAGAATTACCTTATTTGTTTGAGCACAAGCAAAATCTTAAGTTTGGGGAGTTGATAAGTGGGGATTTTGACTACTTATTTATGTCCTTTGACTTTCGTTTTAGTACAAAAAATGTGTAAAGGTATTCCCGAAAATTGATGAAATATGCTTACTTGCAGGAGTATTGGAAAATGAGCCAAAGTGATGAAATTCAACTCAAGAAGGAGTGATTTTGACCAAGGACAAAACTCAAGAAAAAAGGCTAAAGTGCGGACCGCAAAATTCTGTCTGTAGCCGCAGATCATGAAGAAATTTTGATAGTCATGTAGTGAAAAGTGTGGACCGCACAATAATGTGCGGCTTCAGAATACAAAGATTAGAGAGTTCCATATCTAATCCAAACAAGACCTGCGGACCGCACAATTATTGTGCGGCCGCACTCAGAATTGTGAGGTCCGCAGAACTCAAGAAGTGCAGTCGCAGTTCAGAATTGTGTGGTCGTAGAAACCACTCCTATCAAGAGCTGCAACAAAGTGCAGACCGCACACAAAATTGTGCGGCCGCAGAACCTCTGGAAGAGTAATTTTGTCCGAAAATTTCAGCTGTGTATAAATAGTCTTTTTTGACGAAATTAGGTTAAGTTTTGAATACCTGAAAATTTGTAGTCGTTTTTCTTTAATGTTTTAGGAAACTTTATCATATCTTGTTGATTTTATATTAGATTTTCATCTCTTTATCATTAAATATGAGTTTAATCATCTTTTCTTCTTTATTTTATTCATCACCCTCTATGGATAGCTAAATTTCTAGCTAGGGTTATGACCCAACCCTGGTGTGGGTACCTAATGTGTGTTTGATTTAGGGCTTGTTTATGGTTGGGTGCGTAATATTTAGCCTAGTACTTGCTTTAATTGTAGAATTAATGGTTGCAAACATTGATTCAGACCTATTTGACTTAGTCTATACTTGATAAAGAGAGACTAAATCTTGGAAAACTTGGCTAACAAGAAATTGGGATGAACTCAAGAGATTGATAGTCCAATTAAAAGGTTGAATCTAGAGATAGTAAAACCCTACTTGAGCATCTATCAGCTGTTTTGTGCATTACCCATTTGGACTTGAGAAAGCCAAATTGGACAAAACCACTCTCTTACCGAGAGTTATTGAGTGGGTAATTATGTGTTGATTGCTATAATATACCCCCGACCAACGAAACCCACTCTAAAGCCCACAACTCATTAGCAAACACCTAGGTGGAAGTCGGAGTCCTAGATCTTTTACATACTTGAAAAACAACATCAAAAATATTATTCCCTAGTTTCGTATTTTACATTTGCAAATCGTAGCATAATTTAGAAGTAGACTCAAAACAAAGTTTGTGGAAGTGCATCTTAGACACTTTACGCGCTTAGTCCGAGTATATACCTAACCCCATATGCGCTCCCTGTGGATTCTATCCCGAATCCCAGTTGGGTAATTATTATTGTAATCGACCGCTTCACAACCCCAATCTCAGGTGTGATTTGGGCGAGATCACCTACTGAAGCTGAAGTTGTTGTTGCGCTTAGATCATTCTTTACTATGATTAAGATCCACTCAGCCTCTGTTAAGATTTTTATATCTGAGAATGGGTGTGAGTTCTTCAACTCACATATGTCTGAATTGCTACAATATTTGGGAATTATACATCAGAGCTCATGCATCTACACTCCACAGAAAAATAGAGTTGTTAAAAGAAGAGGCAGGTATATTTCGGAGGTTGCTAGAGCACTCAGATTTCAGGATTCAGTACCATTAAGGTTCTGGGGAGAATGTGACAATAATACTGTGTACATCATCAACAGACTCATTTCAACTCTTCTTCACAAAAAATATCCTTTTGAGATCATGTGTGGTCATTCACCTTCTTTGCAGCACATGCGAGTCTTTGGATGTTTGGGATATGTGACTACAGTTACAAGACAAGATAAATTTTCTCCCAGAGCATATCCTCTAGTCTTTCTTGGTTATTCTGCTACACAGAAGGGATATAGGATGTTTGGGCTTTATACAAAAGAATTTCACATCAACAGGGATGTAGTATTTAAGGAGGATATCTTTCCCTTTCAGCACATGAGTTCTACCAGCTCAACCTTATTCCCTGTTCTAGACTTCACTACTATTTAATCATGTTCCTACAGATGCTTCTTGGTCGGCACCTGCTCAGTCCACATCTTCTTCCCCTCTTGTCTCTCTTGTCTCTTCTGATTCAGTTATGCCTTTTATTCCTCTTTCACCTGCTGGTGGTCTTACTGATCATGTCACAGTCAATGATGCTCTTACCATAACTCCTAGTGTTGAGTCACAAGATGACACCAGAAAGACCATCAGGGTGAGCAGGCCACCTATATGGATGAAAGACTACATATTGTTCCTAGCAAAGGAAGTGCACGTTGTTGTTATCCTATATCAGACTATGTCAGCTATGCCAATGTGTCACCTTCCTTTGGAGCTGCATTAGTTGCTTACTCGGCTATTGCACAACCTAAAACTTACAATGAGGCAGTCAAAGATGCAAAGTGGATTAAGGCAATGAAGTGTGAAATATCAGCTTTGTAGGACAATCACACCTGGACAGTGGTGGATCTTCTTCCTAGGAAAGTTCCTATTGGATGTAAATGGGTATTCAAGGTCAAATATACCTCCTCAGGTTCAGTAGAAAGGTATAAGGTTACGCTTGTAGAAAAACGGTATATCCAGCAGGAGGGGTTGGACTACACTGAGACCTTCTCTCCTGTAGCCAAAATGGTTACAGTCAGGTCTGTTCTAGCCATTGCTGCAGCTAAGCATTGGGCTATATTACAAATGAATGTACACAATATTGTTCTCCAAGGAGACTTACGGACTTAAGCAATATTCTATGCAATGGAATAAAAAACTAACAGATGTTTTACTACAACTTGGCTTCACTCAAAGTCACTTTGACTATTCATTGTTCACTAGGAGAGTGGAGTCTAAGTTAATAGTAGTACTTGTCTATGTGGATGACTTGCTTGTAACTGGGAGAAGCCAAAGGTTGATTCTTCATCCCAGAAATGATTTGAAACTTAAGTTCAAAATGAAAGGCTTAGATGAAAAGTTCTTCCTAATTGAGTTTGCTAGATCATCTAAGGGGATTGTGATGAGTCAAAGGAAGTATGCTTTGGAACTCATTGCAAAGATGGAAGCAAATGTAAAACTCACATTTGAAGAATCTGACAGGTTTGTTCATGGTCAATCTTCTTTTGAAATAGAAGACAAGTTACTAGCTGATGCTAGCAAATACCAACGACTGATAGGCAAGTTACTCTACCTTACAATGACTAGAGTTGACATTGCTTACATAGTGCAAGTTCTGAGCCAATACATGCACAAACTAAAGCAGTCACACCTAGCAGCTGCATTGCGAGTAGTAAGGTATATCAAAGGGTCTCCAGGACTTGGCCTTCTAATGCCATCTGTAGCCTCGGGAAAACTAGAATGATTTTGTGGTTCAGATTGGGGAGGTTGTCTACAGACCAGAGATCAGTTACATGTTACTTGGTGAAGTTTAGGGTGCACTGATTTCGTGGAAGTTAAAGAAGCAGTGTCTAGAAGCTCCGTAGAGTCAGAGTTCAGGAGCATGGCTTCAGCAGTTGCTGAACTTACTTGGCTTACAGGGCTATTCAAGGAGTTAGGTGTGGAGATTGAGTTACTTATAACTCTTAATTGTGACAGTAAAGCTGCTATCCAAATAAGAGTCAATCCTATATTTCATGAAAGGACCAAACACATCGATATTGATTGTCATTTTGTTCGCGAGAAGATAGTACACGGACTGATCAAAACACAACATGTGTCCACCAAAGAGCAGCAGGTTTATCTCCTAACAAAGAGCCTTGGTCGAGTGCAGCATGACTACTTAATGTTCAAGCTGAGGCTGAAAGATATTTTTCAACTATCAGCTTGAGGAGGGGTGTTGAACCAGGTGCTATTGACAGCTATGTACAACTAATTATATGTAATTAATTAGTATAGTGCGGTTAGTCGGTAGTTAAGAGTTAAGCAATAGAGAGTTAGGCGGTTAAGTAGTTGAAGTAGTATAAATATACATTGGTCTTCCATTTTTCACTTACATACATATATAGTAACAAGAGCACATCTGATCCTTTGCTTTTCTATACTTCTTCTTAGCTTTCATCGCCATAGCTAGGAGTAGAATCTAGAGTACATCAAAATTAACATAACTAATACTGTAGAATAATCTGACAAAAGTAGAACACGACTCATGCTGAAAGATCCTCCAACTCCACGGTCCAAGTACCAAGTTTATTACTCCTATTACAGTATGTTAATAATCGTGTTCATTTCTCACCAAACATGCCCAATTTCAAAGCAACTATTATTTGAACCACATATCACAGAGTTTGAATAATATAGTGATATCCTAACTGATACTATGAGTTAGTCGTTTGTACACCATTGTTAACTTAATTAGTGAACAAAAAGAAAAAAAGTTATAGAAGAAACACACCAAATTAACACCAGAACATTATAGTTCGTTTGAGTGTTCCATTAGCTTCATCTTATTATATTTGTTTATTTTAATTTTTTTTGACACTGTTATAGCCTATAGGGGCAAGTCAATCAGCCTCAATTCATTTTTTAAATTCTTTTTACAATCGGAAAGTACAGGAGGGCTAGTGGTTACAAGATCATTATTTTTATTTCGAAAAGTTGTATTCAAAGTAATTCATGCAAAATAACAAATAAGTGGGGTGAGAGAGGCTCGAACTCTCGACCTCAGGATTACTCAGAAGCTATGAGACCTACGCGCTAGCCAACTGCGCCACCACCCCATGCTGTTGCCTATATCTCTCTATATTTGTAATAACTCTATTGAAGAAACTCGGTAAATTCCAGGAAACATACTAATTCATATTCCTAATGCAAGAAATGAGTATATATATTCTAGGTATATCCAAATTATAATATAAAAATTCACAATCACCATTGTCTTGGACTATTTTTTTTAATTAAAAAATAAGTTGATTAAATAGTAAAAGACATATAGGTATGACACCATATTATGTACTCAATTGCTTTAACGTTATCTCGATTTATACATATCTTTTGTTTTTAGGAAGAAAAATTAATGTTTAAATCAAATTTTCTGATCGTTTCCAAAAGAATGACAAGTTCGAACTTTGGGATCAACACATCTAATATGCAATAATATAAATTTGAATATTGAAATTCAAAGTTGTTTAAGTAATTAAATTTACAGATTCAGAAACTATACAAATACACTCTAACTCACAACTTTCTGTAGTTAAAATGATTTAAATAATATATATGATACACAAAGAAAAAACTGGCTTTTTTAAATAGTAAATAAAAGTACTGAAAAAGTTTTTATGCCTCGTTACTCAAAACTGCTTAACATGATTTTTCAACAGAATACACGAGTAGAACAACAAGGAGATGTTGATGACTTCAAACAAAACATTGACAAATAATTCACGAAACATGGTAATTATTTTGATAGGTATAAAAACATAGTCATAACAATTTCCAAATTGGCCTTACTACAGTAAATTATTGTGTCCAGGTTGGTCCATAACAAACCTGTATATATCGGGTAACCGATAGCCCGAAATCGAAAAAAGCTTATTGGGGTATTCATATCGGGTTATTGGGTTAACGGTTTGATAACGGTTTTGTATCTTTTTCACTATTGGGTTATCGGTTCGGGCCACGGTTTGTCCAATTTTTTAACGGGTTAACCGATAATCAAATAAAATTTAATAAAAATAGGATTTTACCCTTGAGTATATAAATACACCTAGGGCTTCATTCTCTCTTTTTCTCCCAATTTTTCCAGCCATATTCAAGATTGAAGTTTCCAGTTCACTCTTCAGACTCTAATTCAATTCTTCAACAGTTCTTCTTCAAAATTCAAAGGGCAACCACATTCTTAGAATCTTAGCGTAAGTTTGTCTTCCAAAATTATTTCTTTGTTAAGAACAAATTTCGTTCCTTTTTTTTTAGTTTAACAGTAGAGTTCGATAATAAAAATATAGAATTTTTGATTGTTTCGATTCTTTATTTTGTGCTCATGTTTTAGTACTATGTTTGTACTTGTTAATTTTAAGGTGAAATTGCTACTACTTTGTATTGTTATTAATGTATCTGGACAACTGTTGTTGAAGAATTAATACTATTTCAGTTGTGTTTGGACAACTGTTGAAATACTAGTACTCTTGTTGCTCTCCAATTAGACTTTTGAATTGATCTCTTGATTATGGTTTGGCAGGAAACCAAGAAGTTGTAATTTATTGTTAACTAATATTTCTAGTGAATTGGAGATGTAATGCTTGTGGAGTTGTAGTATCAATTTCTGAGATTGCATAGGTCATGAACAACAACAACATCTACCCAGTAAAGTCCCACAAAGTGGGTGTGGGGAGGGTACTGCGTACGCAGACCTTACCCCTACCCCGATAGGGCAGAGAGACCGTTTCCAATAGACCCTCGGCTTAGGAAGACGAAAAAAATAAGAAAAGACAATTCATTAGTAACTTCAGCAGAAATCGTAGAAATAGTAACATAAGCATAAAAACCATAAGATAAATGACATGCAATAACATTAGCCAGTATCTAAGGTCCGGGGCTAAGATAAACGGAAAGTATAGTGTGAGCTCAACAAAAACCGCAAGCCATCTAAGATCAACCCTATCCAACCCCGTCTCACCCCGGGAATGAAGTAGGAAAAGCTCTACTACCCCCTATCCTACAACCCTGATGCTTGAACACCTTCCTATCAAGGGTCATGTCCTCGGAAATCTGCAGTCTAGCCATGTCCTGCCTAATCACCTCTCCCTAATACTTCTTAGGCCGCCCTCTACCTCTTCTCGTACCCATCGCCGCCAACCGCTCACACCTCCTCACCGTAGCATCAAGGCTTCTCCTCCGCACGTGCCCGAACCATCTGAGCCTCGCTTCCCGCATCTTATCATCCACCGGGGCCACGCCCACCTTCTCCCGAATATCTTCATTCCTAATCCTATCTATCCTAGTGTGCCCGCACATCTACCTAAGCATCCTCATCTCTGCTACCTTCATCCACTGAATATGGGTATTCTTAACCGGCCAACACTCTGCCCCATAAAACATGGCCGGTCTAACCACAGCTCTATAAAACTTACCTTTGAGTTTCGGTGGCACTTTCTTATCACACAAGACTCCAGATGCAAGCCTCCATTTCATCCAGCCCGCCCCTATACGATGAGTGACATCCTCGTCGATCTCTCCGTCCCCCTGAATCACCGACCCAAGGTACATGAAGCTATCTCTCTTGGGGATGACCTGTGATCCAAGCCTCACGTCCCTACCTACTTCATTGGACTCAGCACTAAATTTGCACTCCAGGTACTCTGTCTTGGACCTGCTCAATTTGAAACCCTTAGACTCGAGGGTCTGTCTCCAAACCTCCAGCCTCTCGTTAACACCGACCTTCATCTCGTCAATCAAAACTATGTCATCAGCAAATAACATACACCATGACACATCCCCTTGAATATGGTGTGTCAGTGCATCCATCACCAAGGCAAATAGGAATGGGCTAAGCGCAGAGCCTTTGTGTAACCCCATAACAACCGGGAAATGCTCCGAGTCGCCTCCCACAGTCCTAATCTTAGTCTTAGCTCCATCATACATGTCCTTGATCGCTCTTATGTAGGCCACCGGCACACCCTTTGCCTCAAGACATCTCCAAAGAACCTCCCTAGGGACCTTGTCATACGCTTTCTCCAATTCAATAAACACCATGTGCAGATCCTTCTGCTTATCCCTGTACTGTTCCACCAATCTCCTAACAAGGTGGATAACTTCCGTAGTGGAGCGACCCGGCATGAACCCAAACTGGTTGTCGGATATAGACGTCGTCTTCCTCACCCTCGCCTCAACCACCCTCTCCCACACTTTCATGGTATGGCTTAGTAACTTGATACCCCTATAGTTATTACAACACTGGATATCACCTTTGTTCTTATACAACGGCACCACTGTACTCCACCTCCACTCCTCCGACATCCTCTTAGTCCTAAAGATTACATTGAACAACCCAATCAGCCACTCCAAACCTGCTCTACCCACACATTTCCTAAACTCAACCGGAATTTCGTCTGGCCCGGTCGCTCTACCCCTACTCATCTTACGCAAAGCCCCCACGACCTCCTCCACCTTAATGAACCTGCAATACCCAAAATCTCGGCGACTCTCTGAATTCCCCAAATCCCCTAGCTCAATATCCTGATCCCCCTCCCCGCTAAGAAGACCACGGAAGTACGTCTGCCATCTCTGCTTAATCTGAGACTCCCCCATCAATACTCTACCATCCTCGTCCTTGATTCCCCTTACTTGGTCTAGATCCCGAGCCTTCCTCTCCATCGCTTTAGCCAGCCGAAATAACTTCCTGTCCCCGTCTTTTCCCCCCAATTCCTCGTACGAACGACCAAACGCTGCATTCTTGGCCTCCGTGACCGCCAGCTTCGCCTCCTTCCTCGCCACCTTGTACCTCTCTATGTTCTCTCTCCTCTCCCCCTCGCTTGTTCTCCTCTCCAACTTCGCGTACGCTACCTTCTTCGCCTCCACTTTACCTTGGACTACGTCATTCCACCACCAGTCTCCTTGATGCCTGCCAGAATAACCCTTTAATACCCCTAGCACCTCCCTCGTCGCCTCCTTTTCATAGTTCGATGTCGCTGACCACATAGCATTAGCGTCCCCACTACTCCTCCAAGCTCCAATAGTGGATAACCTTCTCTCCAACTCCTGGTCTTTATCCTTAGTCAAAGCTCCCCATCTAATCCGCGGTCGGCCCCGAGCATACCTCCTCTTCCTCTTTATCGTAATACTGACGTCCATCACTAAGAGCCTATGCTGAGTCGCGAGGGACTCTCTCGGGATAACCTTGCAATCCTTGCACAACCCTCTATCACACCTTCTGAGGAGAAGGTAATCAATCTGAGTCTTCACCGCTGAACTTTGGAAAGTAACCAGATTCTCCTCCCTCTTCGGAAAAGTCGAGTTCGCAATCACCAGCTCGAAAGCCCTAGAAAAATCTAACAGCAAAGTACCTCATCCGCTCATATCCCCAAGGCCAAAGCCACCATGCACTTCGCCATAGCTACCAGCGGCCGACCCAATATGTCCATTAAAATCCCCTCAAATAAATAACCTTTCAGTAGGAGGAATACTACGAACAATCTCGTACAAACCCTCCCAGAAGCGCCTCTTAACCTCCTCATCCAAGCCTACTTGCAGTGCGTAAGCGTTGATGACATTGAGGGAGATTGCACAGGTCATGAATTTGTCAAAATGAAACATGCTTCAAATATTAGTTGTGGCTAGAACGCAAAATTGGGTAGTATATTATATGTGAGTTCTTCTCTTTTTTGCTTAACTCGAGTGAGTTGTCTTCTCTTTTTTGCTTAACTCTAGATTGAGTTATCTTATCGGGTAAATCGATAACCGAACCGATAATGATCGATAACCGATTAACCGAATCGATAACTAATATCTTATCGATTTGGTTATCGGTTTATCATATTTGTAAACCGATAACCGATATGCTAAACTGATAATATTCATGATCGAACCGAACCGACCGATGCTCACCCTACTGTCAGGAGCTTTTAGAAATAGTATATGAAAGTAAGACGAGTTTTACAAAGAACTATTGTCTTATGAGTTAAAGAAAAATTTGTATTCAGCTTTACATTACATTTGATAGTAGAGAGATCGAGGGCTGTGTTATTTACCTTTTGCCGATTGTTGAAAGAAATGAAGCAAAAGCCATAATTGGTGAGAAATGAAAAACACAGAAAACTTGATTTAATTTAGGATACGAAATTACTCAAAACAGGAGACCCTCTACATTGAAGAAGTAAAAAGCATAAAAAATATACATTGGTTTATACAAGGAGAACCTTGTCTTGTTGCTTTTTAATTGGAGAACCTATGGCTCATGGAATATACTGTATAATAAAAAATAAAATAAAAAGGTACGTAATCGAGAATAAAATAGTTTATATTCACACTAGGGTCCGAGGAAGGGTTGCATGCCGAGAGGCCAACATTTTATATATGGGAGCGACGTTGTAGATGTCTAACTGATTGGTCCGAGGGTTGTGTTATTTACCTTTTGCCGATTGTTAAAAGAAATGAAGCAAAAGCCATAATTGGTGAGAAATGAAAAACACAGAAAACTTGATTTAATTTAGGATACGAAATTAATCAAAACAGGAGACCCTCTACATTATGAAGAAGTAAAAAGCATAAAAAATATACATTGGTTTATACAAGGAGAACCTTGTCTTGTTGCTTTTTAATTGGAGAACCTATGGCTCATGGAATATACTATATAATAAAAAATAAAATAAAAAGGTACGTAGTCGAGTACACAAAATATTTTATATTCACATTAGGGTCCGAGGAAGGATTGCATGCCAAGAGGCCAACATTTTATATATGGGAGCGACGTTGTAGATGTCTAACTGATTGGTCCGAGGCCAAGCTCTTAATAAAGGTAATGATATGTATCATCCAATGGCGGAGCCACATGCGATCGAACTGACACCCTTCGTTAGAAAATTACATTTTTTATCTCGATAATTTTTTTTAAAAATATGCATATATACTATATAATGACATTTCTTGATTTCTTGGTGAGTTTTTTTTTTATATTTTCATTCCCCTTAATAAAATCCCTGGCTGGTATCATCCGTTTCTAAAATCAAAAGTTTGTATTCCCATAATAGTTAAATTATCAGCTGCTATGCAACATTATTTCAAGAAAAAAATTCAAATCCGCGCTATATCATGATTCTGGATATTTGAACATGCCTAGTGATGGATTATACACAGTGAATCCACCATCAATGAATAAATTGTGGCCACTGATATACTTAGCATCATCACTAGCCAAGAACAGTGCTGCTTTTGCAACATCGTCCACCCTTAATGTCACTCCTTGAAGGTTCCCAGCCGAACTCAACGCTTTCTCGAACGCTTCATTCTCAAGCCCCACTACCTTCACCGCCAACGGCGTAACCATCGCGTAGGGTGACAAGCAATTCACGCGTATACCAAATTGCCCCAGCTCCACCGCCAGATTCTTCGTGAGCCCCAACACGGCGTGTTTGGAGCTGCAGTATGCATGTGAAGCTGCAGCTCCGACTCTGGAGCTTACGCTAGCAGTGGAGATGATGCAACCGCTACGTGTCGGGACCATGACACGAGCGGCATGCTTCATGCACAAGAAAACTCCCGTCACGTTTATACTGAGCACCCGTTCGAAATCTTCCTTCATGTTGTCGATGATTCTTGGCTTGGTCTCGTCGGATATGCCAGCATTGCAGGTCATAATATCGAGTTTTCCGAATGTGGAGATGGTTTTATCGACGGCGATTTGGACATGATCTTCGTTTGTCACGTCACAGTGAATGTAAATGGAGTGTGATGGGCTTCCTAGGGCGTCGCTAACTGTGCTGCCGAGTTCATCTTGTACATCAGCAATAACCACTTTGGCTCCATGTTCAGAGAAGAGTTTTGCAGTTGCTTCACCGATGCCACTAGCCCCTCCGGTTACAATCGCAACTTTCCCCTCTAGCCTTCATATACAGAATATGGGAAGTTATATTGGTCTTAATTTCCAAATGAAAGGCAAGAATTTTGAGGTCAAAACTCATATAATATTTAGCATAAATTCGAACATTGATTTTCAAATTTGTTTAAGTAAATTTAAATATTCAGAAACTGTATGAAAACACTCTAAATCATAACTTTCTATAATTGTAAGTGTTTTAAAGAAATCTGAAAATACAGTAGTCAAAGAAAAAATGTTTGCCTAAATAATGTACTAATGGCAAGTTATGTTCAAATTCCACAAAAATTTCTTCTCATATATCTAAGCCTTAGTGGATAGAGTTATTCAGTACCTATACTAGTGGGAGATACGTATCAGGTACACAGAGAAACAGTCAAGGTGCGAGCAAATTGATCAGACACTAACGTCATTAAAAAATGGCAAGTCTTTTAATTTTGGACGCAAACAGCAAGATCTTATGCCTCTTTACTAAAACAACTTAAGATTTTTCAAGAGCAATCGGAGATGTGATCTCAATGATATTTACACAATATGGTAGGTTCGATAGGAGTAAGTATAAGAAAGGATACTTTCCAAAGAATGTTTTATGAATTAAAGGAGATCACATATTCATCCTTCTATTGATATTAGAGAGATTGAGGGCTGTGTTATTTACCTTTTGCCGATTGTTGAAAGAAATGAAGCAGAAGCCATAACTGGTGATCAGAAATGAAAAAACACAGAAAACTTGATTTAATTTAGGATGATAAATCTAAACCAAAGATACTCTACATTGAAGATTAGAGAAGCAAATACTGATATATATACCAAGGAGACTCTCCACAGCATTGTCTTTTTGCTGAGCATTTTAGTCAGCCTATACAGATGGAATATTACATAATGTTGGAAGGGAAGACAAATTTGGAATAAAAAATCCAGGGTCTTGATCTCTATGGGAATCATGAATTAATAATGCAAAAAAGTTATTTACATTTTATCCCTCTTCTTTGTTTCATTCCAACTTAGTTATTCACAACAAAAATGATGTTTCAACCCCATGTTTCTGCATTTTCCTTTTGTCCCTTCTTTCTTTATTAGCTTTATGAGGCCGGCACAATTTCCTTTTCTTTTCTTTGGAAAACTGGATAAACCTTAATTCTTTGTTCAATTCTAAAATGTGCAACAAGACCTGGCATCATCGAATTTCTTTTTTAAGAAACACGAGAATCCACATTTTTTGTTAGGCTAGAAGGGCTTTACTATATAAACCTCCTTTTGTTATATAATAATCCTAAAAAAAAACAAAAGCAATGCCCCAAGAGTCGGCTGAGTTGGTTGGGTGAGTGGTTTTCCATCTGGGATACGTACCCGAGATCAATTCTTCTCACTAGCAGCCTCCTCAATCACGACTCGTTGCACCGGATGTGACTAGTACGCTGGGTAGCGGCTGCGCGTTTCCCTGGTAATTTTCCAACAAAAAAAAAGGCAATATTTGAGACAAAGGATATACTTTAAAGAGACCCAATCATATCATTTTCAAAATTAATCAAACTTAAATTAAGGGTACGTGATACGAATCAGTATATTAGACCCCAAAATTTTGGCTTTCTTCCTAAATTATCACAACTAACGAGTAACGTCTTAAAACCAGGGAAATTCAGAATCAGCATACAGTAGAGTAAGAAAATAGGGAGTCACTACAGCTAGTCTCAATTGGTATAGTTCAAAATTCGAACTCAACCACCTAAGAATGATAAAATAATGGAAAACTATATTACAAGCAACCCATGAATGTTGTTGAGCTGAAAATAATGAAAAACTGAAGTGTGTTTGATATTGACAAAAAGTCATTTTTCGTGGATAATATATTTCTGAATAAACATATATTATTACAGATAAATAATGATGTCTATGTATTAATTGAAGCAAGTAATATGAAGTTTAAAATCTAAATAGTTGTAAAAAAACGACTTCCATCCACCAAAGTGAGAGAAGTCATTTTTCACTATTTGACTTCTAACTCATTCAAGGTTGACTAGCTTTTCCCTTCTCTTGGCTGCAGTGTTTTCAAGTTCCCTATTTGGCAAGTCATCTCGATCAAGCTGCTCTTATATAGCCTCTAATTCCGTATTGTCCCTTTGGAAAATCATTCAATTCAAGATATTAATAAGTGAATTAAGTACTTCAAAAACTTATTTAGGCCTCATTTGTTTGCACTTAATGCAGGTCTGAATGTTAATCATTCAGATCTCATACATTAAGTGTGTTTGTTTTTAAAGTCTGAATCTTAATTATTCAGTGTGTTTGTTTTTTTTACTTTACAACCACTTAATGGGTCTGAATAGGTCTGTATGATTAAGATCTATAACAGAGACTTAATTTCATTAAGATGCTATCACATATTCATTATTAACTGCCGTTGCCGTCTACCATTATCAACTACCACCATACTCAACCACCTCCACCACCACCTCCACCACCACCACGCCACCATCATCCTTAATCATAGCCGCCACCATTATCGACAATCACCACCCATTATCCCCACCACTCCGCCCACCATATATTATTCTCCCCCACAATCAACACTCATACACCTCAACTACCACAACTGACCACCCCATCATCATCAACAACCACAGCCGACACTGCACATTATTATAACCTACCACCACCCACCCACTACCTTTCTCAATCACAACTACTACCATCACCTCTCATTATTAACTATCACCACCCACTACTACCATCCTCAATCATAATCTCCACCGCTACCAATCACTACTAGCTACTAGCATGAACCACTATCATCAACCAAAACTACCACCAACCACCGCCTCTAGTCGGCATTCACCTGTTAGTCATCACCACCAACAACTATCATATTTTAAAAAATTATATATTTTATTAATTGAATATTAGATTAGTTAATATTCATTTGAATTTATGTTTATTAATTTTCAAATAAAAAAAAAATTGTAATTCAGATGTTAAAAATCAAACAGTTAATTATTTCTATTCAGATCTTAATACACATCTTAATATATTCAGATGTGTATTCAGATTCAGATGTCTTAATCTTAATACACATCTTAATATTCAGATGTGTATTCAAATTCAGCCGTCTTAATCTTAAATAAAACAAATGAGTCCTTGGCCCCTCTAAACCTGACAAGAAGGAAAGAATTCCTATCATTTTTATCATTTGCTTGCTTCAATCTATATTGTCTTAAATAATTTGTCATGTCATAAAGAATACCTCTACTCTGTGATCTGAAGTGGCAGACTGGCAGTGAGCTTGTCTTTCAACCTGAAGAAGGCTAATGTGGTGCCTCTTACTCCCTCCGGTCCAAAATAAGTGATTTTTTGTTTGTTTTCATACAGATTAAGAAATCTATCTTTTAGCATTAATTAACAATGAAACTGACCATATTAACCTTTACTATCCCACATAAATACTCCTAAGACATACTCCAACACTATTTACTCTAAGGTCAATAAGAAAAAATAATAATAATTCATTCTTGAAATCTAAAAAAATCACTTATTTTGGACCGACAGTAGATGGATTTCAAGAACATATATGTTGATTGTTTTTATTGGTTCAGTACCTGGTCCTATATATTACGGCCAACTCAGGAACTTTACAACAAGAATGCCGGGGTCATGCAGCTAAAACTAGAGACCTAATCATTCGTGTTTCTGTGGCGAGTCTTGCACTCCATCTAGTTCCCCCAGAAACTGAATACGTACAGGTTGTCTATGTTCGCTTTAAAGATGGTGTCCAAGTTGGAAATTGTAACGCCGTTTTGAGAATTAGCGTCTCATTCGGTGACTTAAGGTCTCGAGTAGCTTCGTATCATGTATTATGATTTGCGTGTTTGCATTTTACGGCTATAACTCTAGAAATCCGCCCGAGTATCATATTTTTTTGTGTTATAGCCCACGCCTCCGCCGTGGGCCCAGGCCCCCGGACCCGCATCGCCTAATATTTTTCCGGGACAACAAATACGACCTAAAGAACCATTGCCACTGCCTCGCCATGACCAAATTATATTTTTTGGCATTTTACGGCCATAACTCTAGATATCCGCCTGAGTCCCATATTTTCGTGTGCTATAGCCAACGCCTCAGCCGTGGGCCCGGGCCCCCGGACCCAGATCGTCTAATATTTTTCCTAGACATCAAATACGACCTAAGCAACCATTGTCACAGCCCCACCATGACCAAATTATATTTTTTTTCATTTTACGGCCATAACACTAGAAATTCGTGCGAGTCTCATATTTTCGTGTGCTATAGCATTCGATTTTCGGATGATTCGGGATTGATCTGGAAGGATGATTCTTGCTTTATGAGCTTTAAGCAGTAAGAGTTGACCGAAGTTTGACGTTTGCGTAGACAACTCCAGAATGGTGTTCTGGTGATTCTAGAAGCTTCGTATGACGATTTTGGACTCGGGCATATGTCCGGATTTCCGTAAGTTGATTTGATGCATTTTGGCGAATATTGGAAAGTTTAAGGTTTGGAAGGTTGAGAGGTTTGACCGGGAGTTGGCTTTGATGTCGAGGTCGGATTTCGATATCGGGAGTTGGTATAGCTCTGTTGTGTTATTTAGAACTTGCATGCAAAATTTAACGTCATTCCGGGTTGATTTGATATGATTCGGCAGTGAGATGTAGAAGTTCATAAGTTCATTTAGTTCGATTTGAGGTACAATTCGTATTTTTTATGGTGTTTGAGGACTTGAACAGTTTTGTGTTATGTTATAGAACTGGTTGGTACAATTGGATGGGGTCCCGGGGGCCTCGGGTGTGTTTCGGATGGGCTAGGGGCCATTTCCTTCTATTTTTGGACTGCTGATTTCTGTCATCTAGTGTTCTTCATCGCATTCGCGCTTGTTCTTTGCGTTCGCGTAGTGTTATGGTGGTCTCAGGTACTTTATTCTTCGCGGTCGCGAAGAGTCGACCGCGTTCGCAATGATTTGAGAATTTTGACTTAACGTTCGCATTAGGGGATACGCGATCGCGTATGAGGAATGGAAAGGGCATCAGGTGTCTTACTCTCCCCGTTTGCGAGGTTGCCAATGCGTTCGTGAAGGTTGATGAAGATTGTGCCGCGTTCGCACAGGGATATTTTGGCAGCATATAATTTGTGCTTCGCGATCGCGAAGCATCTTCTGCGATCACAATGTATATTTCACTCGGCAGAATATAAAGTACTCTATTTCGAGGATTTTTGATATTTTATCACTTTTTAAGTTAGGAACTCGGATTTGGGCAATTTTGGAGGGGATTTTCACGTGTTGGATTGGGGTAAGTGTTCTTTATCCGGATTTGATTATGTTTCGTGATTCCATCTTTGTATTTAAAATTAAATTAGTGATTTGAATGGGAGAAAATGAGAATTTTTGTATTAACTTTCAAAAATATAAAATGAAGATTTGTGGGCCTATTTGATGTTGGAATTTGATAATTTTAGTATGGTTGGACTTGTATCGGAATGGATATTCGTATTTTGTGACTTTTTGTCAGGTTTCGAGGTGCGGGTCCGGTGTTGAATTTTTGGGTTAACTTTTTAGTTTTCTTTAAAGATCGAAACTTTATTATTCGAAATTGTTTCCTGTGATTTTTATTTATGATATGAAGTTATTTTGGCCAGATTTGAGCCGTCAGGAGGTTGTTTCCTACAAGAAGGTCATTTTAGAGTATAGGTTTAGCTTCTTTGAGGTAAGTATCTTGTCTAACTTTCTGTGGGGGAAACTACCCCTCAAGATTGGGTTTGATTGTGCTATTTGTGTTATGTGAAAGCCGTTTACGCAAGGTGACGAGTGGCTATACGAGGTATATGTGGTATTTTACCGTTTTAGGTTATCTAGACTCTTTCCATGCCTTTAATTGAATTGTCATGACGTGTTATCTCCTATTGTCGATCTTATCTTACATGCTCTATTTGACGTTGTTAGCACTTGTTCTACCTCTTACTTGTTATTTTGCCCTTACATGATTCAGTTGAAGTTATTGCGTTTCTTATTGTCTTGTTATTTCTTAATTGTTGAGTCCCTTCCATAACTCTGTGCTTATTTGCTACTTGCCTTAACTGTTTTACTTGCACATCTTAGTTGTCACGTGCTTTACTTGTCCTGTTGTTATTCTTGTAATATTTGTTGCATTCCTTTGGTTATTACATGGTTCTTTTATTGTCTCGTACTCATACCCTTAATTGTAGAGATTCGTGTAATTGGGTTATTGGATAATTATTGTTATTAATAATTTAGGCTTGGTTCAAAGTGTTCCCTTTTTTTTGAAACATAAAGAATTTGTTGTGTGGATTTCGTTGCCGGCGAAGGAAAGAAAACAGTAGTTCATCGCTCAGTCTCTCCATCAAAGGCTTTCTTTGTTCGTTGTCTGAACTACAATGTTCAGAGAATTGTCCAGAAAAGAAAAAGAACCCTCCGTCGAATTCTTACGTCATTATACGGTGGAGTTTTCTGTTAATTACGGGTGATAAAGATTCTAGCAAGGTGCAGAGAAATTACAGGGCTTTTCCCCGAATCCTCATCGATCATTTCCCCTTTTGTCCTCTATCAGAACCCATCCCCTCGGCCCTTCGCCATTTTCGCTGGGGGAACTCCATTGTTAGAGCTTCAAAATCAAACACCATTTCTGGTCGTAACTTGTATTCAATATCAAACACCAGTTCTAGACTGTCAAATCGCCCTTCCCAGATTCCACTCCATCTATTTCTGATTTAGATTTCTTGGTTGGTCTAAATTCCAGAGAAAGCACAAAATATTCTAAGTTTTTTCTTCCTATTTGAACGAGAAATACATAGAGTATTGCTCCAGCTTGTCGCAATCCATCACGACCAGATTTATGTTAACTTCAAGGGCTGCAATCAGGTTCTATTGTTCCTCTATTGTCTTGATATTTTAATAGTTTGATATTTTAGCGTAATTGTATCTCCTTGCCTGCCTATTTTGTTCTTAAATCTTTAGTTAGTATTTGACCTAGCATTGTCAAATTAATTGCATTAGTGATAGCTTTGCCTACTTGCTTATAATGTTATCTACATGTTTACACCTTTATTTTGAATCTTTATTTCAAATATCCCCTAGTAGTTATGTTCTAGTTTTGCACTTTTTTTTTGTGATCTTAAGTTGTAGATTATAGCCCTCTTTAGTTCTTGTATTGTATTTCTTCACCTATTTTTCTATCTTTTATTTGTAGATTATAGTTCCTTTGTTTTATTTTTTCACCTGTTTTTCTATCCTTTAGTTGTAGATTATAGTTCCTTTGTTTTATTTCTTCACCTATTTTACTGGCATTTAGTTGTAAATTATAGTTCCCGTTAGTTCCTTTATTTTATTTCTTCGCTTGTTTTGCGACCTTTAGTGGTAGATTATATTTCGGTAATTTATTTTATTTTTGCTGCTTGTTTTCGGGATAGTGCTTGCATAGTGACTCCTAGATTATAGTGGCTTTGGTGAACGATGGTAGGGTAAGGTCTTGTCCTCCAGGGTGTCAGCGCGGGGGAGAGGGTAAGGGGGGGTAAGAGGGATAAGGGAGCTACTAGGCTGAGAGTGAGGTCTTGGAACTTAGGAACTCTGATTGAAAATCTGTAGAGTTAGCGAAGATTCTCAAGAAAAGGAGGATTAATATAGCTTGTGTACAGGAGACTAGGTGGGTAGGAGATAAGGCGCGGGATGTGAGCAGTTTCAAACTTTGGTATTCTGGGAGGGTAGGGGGCACGAACGAGGTTGGTATCTTGGTTGATAAGGACCTCCGTTAACTAGTAGTGGAGGTTAGGAGGGTGAATGACAGGCTGATGACTATTAAGCTAGTTGTTAGAGGTTTAGCTTTGAACATAATCAGTGTGTACGCACCCCAAGCAGGCTTCGATGAGGAATTCAAGAGGCGTTTCTGGAAGGATTTGGATAAGATGGTGTTGACCCATGTCACTGCATAGTTTTGAAGATTGACAAAGGCTGACCAGTTGAACCAGGTCCATCAGAGCACACAATCTTGGAACTGAATAGCTGGCACATGAATCGTATATGCATAGGAGATATTTGTGATTGTGAAGTATCCATGAACCAAGAGATTGTCTCCTAATGCGAAAAGGTTGCAAACTGATGAGAGAATAGAAGTTGAATTCAGCAAGGAAAGTAACAAAGGAAGGAAGTTGAGTTCAATTCGAATTCTTTCTCCTAGGAAGAGTTAAACTAGAACTGATCGATAAATTTAACTACTGACTCTATAAATACTCGAAGTATTTCTGCTGGGAAAGAGACGCACAAGTACAGAAGTGAATCAAGATCTGAAAGCAAAATTCCCAATTGTTTTGCAAGCATATTTAGCGTGCGATACAGAGGCTACATATCAGCTAGAAGAATCAGTTTCATTGTTGATGTATTGAGTCTAGTTGTTTGTAGTAGATGTTTCAATATTGTATATTATCAGCTTTCTTAGAAGCAAATTGTAATAGGTACACATTGTTCAAGTTAGAGTTAACTTGAAGCTTGTAGAAATTAGCTAGAGGCTAGTTGATACAAAGGGATTAGAGTTAGTCCTAGGATTACAAAAGAGTTTATTTTGTAAGTCCGTTTGGCTCAGAGTTTTTAGTGAAGAGTTTGAGCAAATTCTACTGAGGAGTAGGTCGTGGTTTTTTCACCCTTTGAGCCAGGTGTTTTCCACGTAAAAATCTCTGTGTTTTTACTTTACTGATTTTATTATTCCGCACCAGTAGAAGTTGGAACACAAAGAAGAACTAGGTTCTTTTTGTAAGACAACACTCGAAAAATTGGGTACCACCTTATATTCTTGTGTCGTATTGACGTCTAAAACAACAATTGGTATCAGAGCAGGTTATCCTTGAAAAAGGCTAACACCTTGGAAAAGATCAAAATGAGTGCACCACATGGGAACTGGAAGGTCAATCAACTGCAAGGCCACCACTCTTCAATGGCCAGTACTACTCTTGGTGGAAGAACATGATGAAGGACCACATGATAGGAGAAGATTATGAACTCTGGGACATAGTCACTGATGGGCCTCTAGATACAATGAAAAAGACTGCTGAAAGTGTGGATGTACCAAAGACTAGGGCTGACTGCACTGCTGAAGACCTAAAGAAATGGGAGAAGAATGCTAAGGCCAAGAAGTGGCTAGTTTGTGGATTAGGTCCAAATGAATACAGCAGAATCCAAAGTTGCACCACAGCCAAAGAAATCTGGGATACTCTACAAGTAGCCCATGAAGGAACACCTCAGGTAAAGAGTTCAAGAGGTACTCTACTATACTCTCAGTATGAAAACTTTACTATGAAAGAAGGAAAGACTATCCAAGATATGTATACAAGGTTCACAACCTTGACCAATGAAATAAAGTCTCTTGGAAGAATCATTCTTGAAGAGGACAGGGTTGAGAAGATCCTGACAAAGGTCTTGCTAATTTCCTGGGAAAGCAAAATCACTGTTATCCAGGAATCCAAGAATATGGCAACCCTGAGACTGAATGAGCTGATTGGAAACCTCACTGCCTATGAACTCAGAAGGCAGACAATGAAGATGGATGGTCCAAAGAAGGAGAGGAGTCTAGCACTGAGAATCACTAAGGGAGCAGATCTGGAGGAAGATGAGTTGGCCATGATTACCAAAGAATTCAGAAACTTTCTCATGAGGAAGAAGGGCATCTCTAGAGGAGGAAACTACAAAAAAGAAAAAGATCCAGAAAGGCCAACCAACGAGGGATGCTACAAATGTGGTAAGACTGACCATCTCATCAAAAATTGTCCTCAGTGGGAAGTAGAATGGAAAAAGGAGAGATATGAAAGAAGGAACAGGAAGAAGGAACTGGTCCAACCCAAGAAAATCACAACTAAGGCTATGGTTGCTGCTTGGGGGGAAAGTTCAGATGAGGAATCAGAAGATGGGGAGACTGAAGATCAGGCGCTCATGGCAATTGGAGAATCTGATGAGGATTCACATGAAGAACCATAGGTAAGTATTTCTCATCTTAAAAACAAAATAAAATTCCTATCTAAGAAAAATCTCTCTGAGTTGCTACTTGATTTCATAGATGATTCTGAGGAAACATCCAAAGAGAATGATCAACTTTCTAAAGAATGTGCAATGCTAAAAGCAAAGTGCATGAACCTGGAAATCAGAGTCAGTGAATCTGAAAAGAAAAACACTGTCTTGTTGAACCAGGTTCATCCACTTGAGACTGAGATTCTAGAACTAAAATCTGAGAACTTAAAACTGAGATTAGGATCCAGTAAAAAGGTTGTTGATCACTCTCATGTCATGTTAGAGGAAAATTTGGGAAAACTAAAAGATAAAATGTATGCCAAGGATGAACAGATAAGATCACTTAAAGAAGAGCTTGGCAAAGTCAAACATGAATTAGATAGAACTTGTAAATGGAATAAATCCTCTGATGCCTTGACATGGCTTCAAGAGAATCATAGTAGCAACCGGAGAGGGCTTGGTTTTGGGAGTCAATTGCCCAAGTGGGATCCCAAAAGCAAGTATCTCACTCTCCCTGAAAATAAAATCTGCACCCACTGTGGTAAGACTGGCCACTACAAATATGAGTGTACTGCAAAAGAGCAGGCCAGTCGAAAAATGAGAGGTTTGTCAAAAAGAAAAATTGGCTACCACATTGGGCCAAGAAAAATTTGATTCATCCATTCTCTCATAGAAAAGGACCCAAACTAGTTTGGGTTCTTAAAACTAACCCTTGATTACCTTTTGTAGGTACAAGTGAGAGGAAGCAGCCAAATTTGGTTTTCGGATAGTGGCTGCTCAAAGCATATGACGGGGAACAAGGAACAATTCCTTTCACTTGAAAACCTCAAAGGAGGAAATGTCTCCTTTGGAAATGGAAAGAAAGGTGAAATTATAGGGGTTGGCAAAGTAGGTAAGGATGACACACGTTCCATCGAACATGTGTACTTGATAGATGGCTTGAAATATAGCCTGATCAGTGTGTCACAATTGTGTGACAGAGGTAACCTGGTTGCTTTAACTTCCACAAAATGTTTTGTGATTAACTTGCTTACTGACAAGATTGTTTTGCAGGGAAAGAGAATGAATAATATCTATGTCATAGACTTGTCCACACTGTCTGAAAATGAACTCACTTGCTTAAGTGTTTTGGACAGTGATCCCCTCCTTTGGCACAAACGACTTGGACATGCAAGTCTAAATCAGCTTAACAAATTAGTCTCTAAGGACTTAGTGGTGGGACTCCCTAACATTAAGTTCAAGGAAGACAAAGTTTTTGATGCATTTGCAAAGGGAAGCAGGTAAGATCCTCATTCAAAAGTAAGAAAATGGTCAATACCACCAGGTCGTTGGAACTGGTTCATCTGGATCTATGTGGTCCAATGAGAACTCTGAGCAGAGGTGGTAAGAAATATGTGATGATGTTAGTTGATGATTACTCAAGGTTCGCGTGGACCTTATTTCTGGCATCTAAGGATGAAGCATTTGATATGTTTATCACATTTGTTAAGAAAACTCAAAATCAGTTATGACATCAACTAGCATCAATAAGATCTAACCATAGGACTGAATTTGAAAATGCTAAGTTTGTTGAGTTCTGTGATGAACATGGTATAAATCACAACTTTTCTTCCCCTAGAACCCCACAGCAAAATGGG
>ML288595.1:828-15889 GCA_005239495.1 Nicotiana undulata
ATCAAAATGCTGCTCGAAACCAAAATCAACCAAATAGGCTAGCCTTCAGGAACCAAGTGTTTCTGAACTGGCCAAAACACTTCCGAATCTCGAACTACCGGCCCACACAAGTCATAAAGCACGAGTAGTCGCTATGGGAATAGTCATTCACGGGAACGGAGTCCCAACATACGAAACGATCGGCTGGGTCGTTACAAGAAAGGTGCCCCATTTACATGGTCAGATGAGTGCGAGGCGAGCTTTCATAAGCTCAAGACAGCCTTGACTTAATCACTGGTGTTGGTGTTACCATCAGATTCGGGTTCTTTCACGGTATATTATGATGCTTCTCGAGTTGGCCTTGGAGAAATATTGATGCAGGATGGCAGGGTGATCGCATATGCATCTCGTCAGTTGAAAGTCCATGAGAAGAATTACCCTGTTCATGATTTAGAGTTGGCAGCTATTGTACATGCTTTGAAAATTTGGAGGCATTATCTTTATGGCGTGCCGTGTGAGAATTGTACTGACCATCACAGCCTCCAATACTTATTGAAGCAGAAAGATCTAAATTTGAGGCAGCGGAGGTGGTTATAGTTGTTAAAAGATTATGATGTCACTATATTGTATCACCCGGGGAAGGCCAATGTGGTGGCCGATGCATTGAGTAGAAAGACGGTGAGTATGGGCATCTTGCGTATATCCTAGTTGGAAGTAGACCATTAGCTTCAGACATTCAGACTTTGGCTAATCAGTTCGTGAGGTTGGATATTTCTCCCAGCAGTGTGCTAGCTTATACTGTCGATCGGTCTTCTTTAATTGACCGTATCCGAGAGCGGCAGGATGATGACCCACATTTGGCGGTCATTATGGACACGGTTCGGCACGGCGATGCCAAGCAGGTTACAGTTGGAGATGATGGCATTTTGATGATGCAGGGTAGGTTGTGTGTGCCTAATGTTGATGGCCTCCGTGAATTGATCCTTGAAGAGGCTCACAGCTCCAAGTATTCTATTCACCCAGGTGCAACAAAAATGTACCAAGATTTGAAACAGCATTATTGGTGGAGAAGGATGAAGAAAGACATTGTGGCTTATGTGGCTCGTTGCTTAAATTGTCAGCAGGTAAAGTATGAGCATCAGAGACCTGGTGGGTTGCTTCAGCAGATAGAGATTCCTAAGTGGAAGTGGGAGCGTATCACTATGGACTTCGTTGTTGGGCTCCCACGGACTCAGAGAAAATTCGATGCGGTTTGGGTTATTGTGGATAGGCTGACTAAGTCAGCACACTTCATTCCAGTGGCTAGAACATATACTTCAGAGCAGTTGGCTGAGTTGTATATTCAGGAGATTGTTCGCCTTCATGGGGTGCTCGTGTCTATTATTTCTGATCGGGGTACGCAGTTTACTTCACACTTTTGGAGGGAAGTTCAGCGTGAGTTAGGTACCCGAGTAGAGTTGAGTACAACATTTCACTCTCAAACTGACGGGCAGTCCGAGCGTACCATTCAGATATTGGAGGACATGCTCCGTGCTTGTGTTATTGACTTTGGAGGTTCATGGGATCAATTATTGCCGTTAGCGGAGTTTGCTTATAATGATAGTTATCAGCCGAGCATTCAGATGGATCCTTATGAGGCATTATATGGTAGACGGTGCAGATCGCCAGTTGGATGGTTCGATCTAGGAGAGGCTCGGTTGTTGGGTACCGACTTAGTTCAGGAGGCCTTAGATAAGGTCAAGGTTATTCATCAAAGACTCCGTGCAGCTCAGTCTAGGAAAAAGAGTTATGCCGATCGTAAGGTTCGTGATACAACATTCATGGTTGGAGAGAGAGTATTGCTTCGTGTGTCTCTCATGAAGGGTGTTATGAGGTTTGGGAAAAAGGCAAGTTGAACCCTAGGTATATCGGGCCATTTTAGATTCTTGATAAGGTGGGGGAGGTAGCTTACAGACTTGCATTGCCTCCAGGTTTATCCTCAGTTCATCCGGTATTCCATGTGTCTATGCTCCGGAAATATCATGGTGACCTGTCCCACGTGTTAGATTTCAGCTCTGTCCAGTTGGACAAAGATTTGACTTATGAGGAGGAGCCGATAGCTATTTTAGGCCGCCAGGTTCTCCAATTGAAATCAAAGAGTTTTCCTTCAGTTCGAGTGCAGTGGACAGGCCAGCCCGTTGAGGCAGCTACTTGGGAGTCTGAGTCAGACATGCAGAGTAGATACCCACACTTGTTCGCCACTTTAGGTAATTTTCTATGTCCGTTCGAGGACGAACATGTGTTTTAGAGGTGGAGATTTGATGACCCAAGGGGTCATTTTATAAAATTAGACTCCGTTCCATGCTTAATAACCATAAAAAGACTAAAATTAAATACCTCGATTGAAGTGCGCAGTCCGGGCGTGAAACCGAAAAGCTTTTATGCGAAAATATGAGAAATAGTGATTTTTAGAATTTAAATTTGATAAAATTTGACTTTGGTCAACATTTTTAGTAAACGAACCCGGATCCGTGTTCCGACAATCCCAGGAGGTCCGCAGTAAAATATGGGACTCGGGCGTATGCCCGAAAATAAATTCTGAGGTCCCAAGCCTTAGAAATCAATTTTCGAAAGAAATTATTTTGCTGAAATGTTTGAGAATTATTGAAAATAAATAATGCTAAAAATCATTGGTATCGGGTCCGCATTTTGGTTCCAGAGCTCGGTACAACTTTTTTATGATATTTAAAGGTTAACTGTGAAATTTGGTGAAAAACGGAGTTCGTTTGACGTGATTCGGACATCCGGTTGAAAAATTATGAACTTTAAGAGTTTTTGTTGAAAATGATGAGTTTTGAGGTTTAATTCATAGATTTACATGTTGTTTTCATGATTTAATCGCATGAGCAAGTCCGTATGATGTTTTTTGACTTGCGTGTATGATTTTTTTAGAGCCCCGAGGGCTCGGGTGAGTTTAGGATAGGCCACGGGGTGTTTTTCACTTAAAAATAACTGCTGGTTTTTCATTGCTGGTGTCCAGGTATTTTGTTTTGTGCGATTGCATAGGCAAGTCCGCGATCGCACAAAGTAAAGTTGGAGGCCCTGTTTGGAACACTGTGCTAACGCACCAATAAGCATGCGATCGCGGAGCACAGCCTTGGCCAAGTTGTGCGAACGCACTGAGTTAAATCAGGCCTGGGGGAGGGGAGGCCAGTACCCTGTGCGATCGCACCCCTCCCCATGTGAACGCACTGCACAATTTTTCCCTTACCATGTGCGATCGCATATAGTATCCGCGATCGCACAGTTGCCCAACCCAGCTAATATAAATATAGAATTAAAATCGGGCAGCACCCTTTCTTCTCCAATTTTTCGAGGTTCCAGTCCTGAAAATGAGTTTTCTTCAAAAATATTCATCCCCATATCATAGGTAATCAATTCTAAACCTTGTTCTTTCAATTCCTTACTATTTTGCATCATTTTTAAAGCAAAAAACAAAGAATTTTCATGGTAAAAATCTAGGATTTGGGTAGAATTAGGGAGTTTTGTAAAAATCAATTTTTTATATTAAAATAAGGCCGGATTTCAAAACTAATAGCATATTTGGGTTCGTGGGTGAATGGGTAAACGTAATTTGGTCCGAACCCCGAGTTTAGACCAAGTAGGCCCGAGGTCGGGTTTTCACTTTTTTTGAGAAAACTTAGGAAAAATTATATTTTACAATAAAGTTAGTTCCTTTAGCATTAGTTAAGTATATTAAGTTAATTTTGATTAGATTCGAGCAAGTTAGAGGTGAATTCAAAAGGAAAAGCAATAATTGAGCAGTGAGTGGCCTGCGGAATTGAGGTAAGTGTTTGGTCTAACTTTGGCTTGAGGGAATAGGACTCCCCACTTGTTTGTTATGTGAAATGCATGGGCGTGGTGTATAGGTGTGGTGACGAGTATCTATGCACCATCCAAATTGGTTGTTAAACGTGATCCCATTTCCCGTTCCCCATTTATTTGATCATTTGTCTTAATTGTTATATGTTCACTATTGTTTCTATGACTATTTGGCCTTGTTGATTTGTTGTTAGATATTGTTGTGACTATTTGGAAAGAGTATTTGTTGTTTGAACTGGGTTCCTTGTGATATAAACATGGTTGAGAAGTTTGGTATTGTTTTTATGAAACAAATGCATATATATTTTTATATTCCTGTTGGTTTCATGGTTCAGAGGTTATTGATGAAGTTATAAGAAAAATGCAGTTTATTATTTATAATTGTTGAGACAAAAATATTGTGAAAGGCTTGGCCTGAATTGTGAAAATTATGAATAAATTCATATGATATGTCTGGTGGGAGCGGGTTGCACGCCGCAACAAGGAGTGATAAGGGAGGACATGTGGGATCGAGTTGCACGTCGCAACAGGAGTAATAAGGGTGATATTTTAGGGAGGAGCAATAAGGGAGGACAGGTGGGAGCGGATTGCACGCCGCAACAAAGAGCGATAAGGGAGGACATTATATTTTACTAACTTTTTAAAGAAAAAGAAAATAAAAGTTTTGAAAAGTTAAGAATGTCAATTTTACTGCTCTTTAAATATTTCAGTACTATTTTTATTCAAAGTTAAAGTTTGGAACATTAAAGAGTTATTTGAGAATTGGTTATAGCTGAGTTATTTTATTTTGTTACAACACTTATTTATTTATTTGTTTAGACATTCTTCTGGCTTTATTATTTATTGTTGTTATCGATTATATTGTTGAAACCCCGACTTAGCCTCGTCACTACTTCGCCGAGGTTAGGCTCGGCACTTACTCAGTACATGGGGTCGGTTGTACTGATACTACACTATGTGCTCTTTTGCATAGATCCAAGTACTAATCAGCAGTAGAGGATTTCAGGACGACCACCCGAGTCATTGGAGACACGAGGTACATCTGTCTGCGTTCGCAGATATCCGAGAGTCTTCTCCTATATCTACATACACTGTTTTATTTTATTCAGAACAGTTACACTATTTCTTTCAGCCATTATTTGTAGTGTTCTTTAGTAATTCATGGATTGTGACACCAGACCCTCGGGTAGTCTTAGAGTCATTTATATAATTAGTTCGTGGTTCGTTTCATTTAATCGGTTATTATTATTATTTTATTTTAATGTCGTTGGGAATTATTTTAATTAAGTTTATTTTGAATTGATTTATTTATGATTAAGTAATTAATTAAGGAAATTAATTAATCGACTTCTAACATTGGCTTGCCTAGCAAGTGTGGTGTTAGGCACCATCACGATCCATAAGTTGGGATTTTGGGTCGTGACACTAAATGCACAATAGGCTAAAACATGTAAATGACCAAATAATTTAGGCCAAATATTAATAGTTAAGCGACCGTGCTAGAACCACGGATCTCGGGAATGCCTTACACCTTCTCCCGGGTTAACAGAATTTCTTACTCGGATTTCTGGTTCGCAGACAAATTAAAACATAGTCTAAAATTCCTCGGTTTAGGAGTTTTTAATAAATAAACGGTGTCCCGAAACATCGTCAAAAATCCGGGTGGCGACTCTAAAACTAAAATAAATCCCAAATCTGAATAATGTCACTTGAAAAACTCCCTTATTACCCTTTATTACCCGTAGGTGGAAAAAGGAGGTGTGACAGCTCTAGCGACTCTGCTGGGGACCGAACCCAGAATCTCTGGTTCAGGGTTCAAGAATTCGAGCTTATATAACTATTATATTTTGGCTTTTATTATCTGATTTGACGTGTTTAAAATGTGCTAATTGCCGCTTTCTACCGCTTTGATATTATCTGAACTGCATATAAACTGTGCCGAAACCCTTCTTCTCTCTGAAAATTCTAAATCATCTGGGAAGTGTGCAATTTGTGTGACTTCTTTTCTGTTAGAGTCATCAAAATTTTAGAACGAGGTACGGACAAGTTGCAAAGTCGGTGACGCTTCTGTATTCCCGGTACGCTGCCCCGACCTCGGCTCGAGTTGTCCGCTCGGGTAAGCCTTGTCTAGAACAAAACCCTAGGATTTAAACCTAGTATAACATAGCCTCATGCCGGATACCTAGTAGGAACGATTATTTTCGTCATGTGCATTCGACTTAGGGGACTCAACACAGGGGTTGGGTCCGTTTAGGACAGGTGAACCCGAAATAAAAGACCATTCTGATGCATCTTACCTGCTATATGTACAATATTTTGTTTCGGTTTGTTTGTTGACCGGCTAAAGAAAAGAGAATAACAGAAAAATCAAGAGAGAAATAGAATAGGAAATGTATCCGATTTTTGAAAAACCCCGATATTCAAAATCATCCCCAAACTTTGCCAAATTTTTTGAAAAATGGAGGAAAAGAAAGAAGATAAATAGCATTTCAAAAATGAAATAAGTCAGTGCATATTTTTCAAAATTATGTCAAGATTTCTTGAACTACGCATTGTTTGATTCTCACCGGTGTGGGATACGTAGGCAACTCTCATCGGGTCCAACCCTATTTTTTTTATAAAAAAAAATCAAAATACAAAATATGGTCGTAAATAAAGTTGGGTGACGCTGTCCTTGTCCAAATAGCCAAAATATCCCAACGGGGCGTTGGAAGGCTGTTTTGCAAGAATAGCCACCTATGGTCTTTTTCGAAATTTTTGACCCAATTAGCAAACACAACCCTAAAACTTCCTTCCCGAAGTGCTGAAAGGCCGTATTTTCAAAGATGGTCCATTTCCATCTGGTTACAAAATATTTGCCAAAATAGCACTTTTTTATCTTTGGTCAGAAAATAAATCATGGCTTTGCTTTTTCTTAACCAATCACTTAAATAAATGTGCAAGATGAGCACTGTCGAAAATATTTCCTTTAAAGCTTCCAAGGAAATTCTCGTGGGACTCCATATGTGGTGGAGAGACCTGGGGGAAGTCAGTAAAAGTTCCGTGGTAAAAGCATTGGGCGGACTTACCGGCCTTTTAAAGATTAAGCCAAGGTTGGACATCACCGAAGCCCTAATATCATTTTGGGACCCCGCTCACAATGTATTCCATTTCTCGGACTTTGAGTTGACACCCACGCTAGAAGAAATAGCGGGGTATGCTGGCCTCAGTGGAAATCTCAGAAGCCGATATCCGGTAGCACCCAGGGTTGTGACTCCTCACAAATTCCTTGACCTTCGGAGCATCAGCCGCGAAATCCAAGATCCGCACCTATCTGAGGGATTCTGCACCTTTTACTTCTTTTACAGTCGCTATGGAGATCCTCGGGGTTTTGAAGCTGACAATACTGGTTTGACTCACCACGGGAACCAAACTAAATGGGAGGCCCGCCGGGGACTGGCCTTTGTGGTAGCATTCTTGGGTACCCTAATTTGCCCAAGAAGCGACAGATGTATAGATATTGGACTCGTGAGGCCGAATTCATGATGAAAAAGTCTAATGGCACTCTTGTACCGATGGTCTTAGCCTAAATCTACCGTGCCCTAACTATTTGCCAATCCGGGGGAAAATTCTTCGAGGGGTGCAACCTGCTCCTACAAATCTGGATTAGCACCTATGTCATTGCCCGAGCTACATGAATTACGGTTTGACTGGTTTAAATTGTATTGAAGAACATGGGACTCGAGTAGAGGGCCACGAATTTCCAGAGGGCACAGAAGCTTGGTTCACACACTTGAGTTATTTGACTGCCAACCAAATCGAGTGGACATTCGGGTGGCTCCCTGTCGGCGAAGTCATCCATATGTCAGCCGAGGTGTGTTACATTCTGTTGATGGGCCTCCGAAGTATTTAGCCGTATGCCCCACATCGGGTCTTACGACAACTAGGAAGGCAGCAGAATGTTCCACATGATGAAAATCTCAGTCGGCAAGTCATCGAATTATGCCCAAGAGCTGCATTTCCAGAGGACAGGGTCCGCCAGATCTGGCATCATGTAGATTTTTGGAGACACAGACTCGGGTAAGAGATTTGTCCAGAGGAGAGGTGGAGATTGGCTACACCACTTGGTATGGTAGAAGGGGTAGAGAGCATCAAGAGCAGGAACGGCCCGCAAAAAGACCCCACGTGCAACAATTCACTAATGAAACACAAGAGCATTGGGCTTGGTTTGAAAAAGAGAACAACTACCGAGCTACCATAAGCAAGTTGGAAGCTAGATCAGGGAAATCAAATTTGAAAACAGTTTACAAGCCGCCACAGCGGAGGGGGAGAAAAACAGGTTGACCAAAGAAAATGAAGCCCTCCAAGCCCAGATCCAAAAAATGAAAATAGCTGCTGAGAACCCAGAAAGAAGCAGAGCTGGTAAAAGCCTTATCAATAGTCTTAGGCAAAAATTGTGCAACTACAGGGATGATTTGGATAAAGCTGAAGAAGAATTGGCAAGAAATGCAGAGGAAAGGGTGTTGATACCCAAATTTTCCCCAAATTATTTTCAAACTTGCATATATATCTTCAAAATCGTTTTTTATAATGATTGGTATTTTTCCATAATTTTTCATATTTTTATTAATTTATTTTCTTATTTATGTAGTATTTTATATTCAATAATTATTCATAAATTGTATTATAAATAATTTCAAAATGTTTCCCATATCAATATATCATTTTTAATCCTATAGGATCTGATTATTTCACAAATTAGCCAATTTGGCATTATTTAGTTATAATTACAGCAATTTTGCAATTATAGCCTAATTATACATTTTATGCTATTTTAATTCTATAATAAGTCATTTTCACATTTTAATATTAGCTAATTACCTTAATTTTTTATTTACTTAGCATTAATTTTATTTTATATAATTATTAACTATTTTATTAATCACTTTTTTTATTTTTACGGGTATTTAACTAATGGCCACTTTTTAATTTCAATTATAACCTAAATTGAACCCAATGCCCCAACCCATCTGATTAACCCAATTAACCCCAGCCCAAACCAACTTCCTACATGGCCCAATCCCAAACCAATATGAGTCGTTGATCAAATTAAATCAACGACCCATATCAGTGTTACCATAATTAAACCTAGACTAACCCCCTAACCCCCTCATTTCACTCGTCTCTCATCTCTCTACTCTCTCTCTCTCTAGCTCTCTGACTCTTTAGAGACTTCCAGTCTCTTCCCCTGCTCCGATGAGCCCCTTCGTCTTCTCTGGCGACCGCTCCACTAGAGGCCATGGAGTACTCATCCTCAGACCTCCTATGGTCCTTTTACTCCGGTGTTTTCTATCTCTAAGGCCTTCAAGAGAGCTGGGTTAACTCTCCTACCCCCCTGGGCCTGTGCTCACCATTCTCCGGCCACCTCCGGCCGTTCGAGTAAGATCTATGACCTTTGGGGCTTAATCCATTAACATTTTGAGGTTTTCTTATCTTTCTGGGTTCTCTTTGAAACCCTAATGCATAAATGCCCCGATTCTTTTAGATCTATGATAGATCTGTGTAGGTTTTGAGCTATTTCGTTGTTTTCCTAAAAAACTCTCTGATTTTCTCTAAAGTGACTCTTTGTTTTCAAAACTAGGGTTTCATGACCCCTTTTTTGAAATGATTTTCCTATGATTTTTTTAGTGTCATTCTATGATTCCTACTGTGTTTTAGCAATTTATTTAAGTTTCTCGCTCTTGTCTAAGTTGTTGTATTGAAACCCCTAATTTCTAGTCCTAAACCCTAAGTCCCTGATTTTGTCTGTGATAATATTGTTTGCATATGTGTCTGTGTTTCATGATCTTTGTGATTCGCTGATGTTTTACCCTATGTTATTCTTATATGTCTTTGATTTCTCCTGCTTTCCCGTTTATCTTACTATTTACCCTATAAGTTTATGAGAATCCCTAATCTCATATGTCTTCACCACTAGGGTTTTCTGACTTCTTGCTTATCCTCTGTTAATTTCCTTTAATTGATGTTATTCCTATTCGAATCCCTGATTCCCTGGGATTAGTGTCCTTCACTGATCTCCTATGGTAATACATTAGCGATCTTAACCTAAATTATTTCCTTGCCTTATTTTGTTGAATATGCTATCACACGGATTCTTATGTTGTTTCCTTAATTGGAGCAATGCTGAACTTAGTCTTGATTGTTCTATACTATTCCTATATATGCTGAAGTTATTCCCTTGTGTGGTATTTTCCTTTGATCAGTGTTGATTGCCTATAGTTAGGACCTCATTCGAGGATCCCCTTGCTGATTTCCCAAATCTTAAATTATCCCCTGCTTCATTCTCGTACATAATATTGCTATCAAACTAATACACATATAATTTCATTAAATAAGATTCTGAACCTGGTCTTACTTATGTGCCATATACTTCCCTATGCTTGTACCATCAATTATATGATTTCCTTTCCTTATATATGTTTGTATCCGTTTGAATATTGAATCCTTAATTAAAGGGTACTGATATTAATGTGATTATAATTGATGTGCACTTCCATAATTTGCTGAACTGTTATTCGTTACCTTATTAGCCACCTATCTTTCAAACTATATATACACACTACTCTTTCATTAAGAAGAGAGGAACATATACCTTGTTCTACTCTCTTTTACTCACACACACATTCTATTGCTCTTCTCTTGATTGCTTGATGTTGCTAGTCGGCTGAAAGCCAAGACTAGTCGTTCTGTTTGCTTACTCCTTGCTCTGTATTTGCTATCTTCAACTGGTATGTTTTCAATTTATATTTAAAGTCCCAAAACCAATATGTTTCTTTTACTACTTTAGTTGATTCTGTTCCTAGTATGTTTCTATCTATAGTTTTGTTGTGCGACCTGTAATTGAGATGTTTTCTTGTTTATCTAGTTATGTTAGGTACTACCTCTTTAGAGTCAGCATGCTCTTTTGAATCAGTAACTTGACCTCACTTTGTTTAACACTTGTGTGTTGTTGCCTAATTCTAGTATGCACTTATTGGGCCATCATCCCAAGTTGTCCTAATGTAATACTCAGTCATGTTTAGTATAAAATCTTATACTCTATTATCTCCTAATCCCCCTGAATCCCCTAAGCATTTCTGATCTTGTAACTGTGTCTAACCAGTGCTCCTGAATCTATGTGTCACTATCTGCACCAATTGCAAGGACCTCTGTCTATTATGTGCCTTTTCTTTTCTTTTCATACATGCTCTATTTGTCCCCAATTCCCATTATCCTTGTGTGAAGGCTGTTCTTTGAGTGTTGCTGGAACTGTTTTGGTTCTATGTTTGGTATGTTGTTTATATGATTTCACTACTGTTTTCAAAAGCTGTTTTACCAAAAAACTCTCTTAGTTACGAAAATCTTTTCAAACTAAGTCTCTTTCAACATTGTTTTTGTCAAAACCTTTTCAAACTTATCTTCTGCACTTCACTTTATTCCTAGACCCTTAAGTTCTGCCCCCTCAGTGTGAGCACTGCCTAGGGACCCATGAGCTCCCTCTGAACTCTGACACACTGGGGCTGGCACTTCCACACTGCACATATTCAACTCTTGGTCACTAAGTCTGGGTGTGAGCATTTCCCGGGAGCCCTTGATGTCCTTAGGGAACTTTGACATACCCGGATTATGAAAGGTTGTGAAATTCCATATGGCAATGAGTTTTGGAGGATTTGGGCCTAATTGAAGGTTCCTTATAGAATAGCTTCTTATTTTCTATTTCAGTTATGTAATTCATAACCTTTGGCCTGTAATAATTTGTAAACAACTCTTGGGGATGGATAGTTAAAAGGGAAAGGGATAACTTGCATGCTATAAGGGTAGAAACCATGCTTAGGTTTTATTTCCTATATGTGCAATACAGATCATGCTTAGGCTCATATGTTTAAATTCATGCAGTAGAAATTATGTTTCTTAGGCCTCATACCTACTATTTTAGCATGTTTACTTTTACTTAGAAAATCCTACGAATAAATGGTATTCTCTATGTCATGTCCCACACCACCACGTGCCTAGAGATCCTGTTTTAGGCTTAACGATTAATGAACGAATTATTTGGCATTTCCTGAAAACATGTTTAAACATTGCAATGTTGACACTTAGAAATCCTGTTTTAGGATAAGATAACACTAATAAACAAAGTCGTCTTCAAATCTCTATGAAAGCATGTTTAAATAATGTACACTCATGCATTTAGAGACCATGCATAGGTTCTGCATACACATCAATCTGCATATTTGTGCATTAGATATCATGTCCTTACGATAGCACTTTAATACACCTAGTTTAACCACTGATGCATGAACAGGAATAAATCAGCTTCACTTAATTCTCGCAATCAACTAGTAATGATTTCTGTGTTTTGAATAAACTAGAACAACATGTTTAGGTAAAATTTACAACAGTTCCTTTAATGATTCTGGTAACTAATATATATTGTCCCACGCCTAGGCAAGCCGTAGGTGATAAAATCTTAAAAAACTGGAAATCTGTCTTTTTTATGTGTGCTGCCTAATGTTAACAGTTTCTTTTAAGCAGTAGGCAAACTGATTAGGAATTTCAAGTAATAACAAAACTGCCTGATTATCCTCTGAATTCACCTAGACACCATGTCTTAGGAGCTCAATTAATGCTGCCCTTATATTTGTTTGAGTCGTGCTAATTATGTGCATAATCTGTGGAGGTAAACTCGAGCCTCTTATATGCTCCTATGTGTTTCCCATTTACTGCAGTCCTATATGTTCTTTATTTGTCACTTTAGAATTTTACCTTTAAACCTGAGGGTCTTCCTAGTACCTCCCTTTAGGATATTAGTCCTAACCTCCTCCGGGACTGATAGGATGGGACAGGTAATAGCACGCAATAGAGTTCGTGACCAACACGCACTTTAATTACCTTCACGGGATGGGAAAGTGTAGAATATGGATATGATGACCGATGCGCTAATACCACGTGTAGCCCCTCTCTGAGGAGTGTCATATCGGGTATTGCATTGGTGTGATCCATATTATTTCAAACCTAGGGCATCCCTTCCTTTAAATCTTAGATTATAACTCTTTTTCAAAACTTAGTCATTTATAATTGTTTTCCAAACACTTGCTTGCTTAATACTTAAAATCCCCTCTTACATGAGCCCTTACTTGTTATTTGTTTAACTGTACAAATTCACGAAAACCATTTGGCCGGGAACCACACTTGTTGATCTTGAGGGGTGCCTAACACCTTCCCCTTGGGATAATTTCAAGCCCTTACCCTATCTCTGGTTAGCAACGTAATTGTAAATGAACCCCTTAGGTGCCCTAGCGCACTGTTAAAATCGTTAGGTGGCGACTCTCCAAATATGCAAACCCCTTTCCCAAAAGGAAAGAGTTGCCTCAACCCAAATATCCTGAACCCGATCTCCGCGAGTGAAAAGGGGGACGCGACAACATGGCGACTCAGCTGGGGATTATAGGCTTTTACCATTGCAAATTGTTTCGTTAATTTGTGCCTTTATTTGTTTAAATACTTGCACCCTTTCCCCTTCCCTTCTACGTGCGATTACTTGTTTATTTCTTTCAAGTATTTACTTTTCCCCAAAAACGAAACTGACATGTTTCTTTGTTTTCCTTTGTAACTGCTTTAAACCATAACTGTTGTATTTACCGCTTTCCTTAACATGCAAATACATGACAACTTGTTAATGCTTATTATTGCATAATCATGCTCAACATTCATACTCCACTCGTGCCAAACAATATACTATAGCAACGCTTGATGAGTGGTTGCGCTCTTCCTATATTATTACCCCTTAAATTTGGAAAGGCTTATTTGCAGTAAAACTAGTCGATCAACGGTGCAATTGACGGTTCCGTGCCTTCCCCCTTGAGTTGTCCGCTCAAGGGTACCAGTCTAAAACCCCATAGAAACCTTACTCTATTGTATTGTTGCATGCATCATGGTCAAACCTAGTCAAGCTAAAGTGTCGTCCGCACGATAGCTCTTAAGACAGCCTTATCCAAAAGTCCATCGGGTTTCTCTAAACCCAAACGGACATCATCACGTTCTGTGCATTCAATTGGAGAACTAAATGTTTCCTGTTAATTATTGATGTTAAATAGTCGAGTCCGGTGGGGGTAAGGGCCTAACCTTAGTTGTTTTGCAGAAATATGAGGCACGAAGTCCCTAGAATCGGCATGGTCTCCAACATCCACCTAAGACTCCTGAGTTGGTGGGAAGACCTACATTCTAGCGACAAAGATATCTTCAACCTACCATCTCTCCTAGAAATCCAGCCTAACAAAACGATAATAGAGGCTGCTACTTTGTTTTGGGATTGTGAGAGGTCTGTGTTCCGCTTGGGGAACATCGAAATGACGCCTTTGATAGAAGAGATAGAAGGACACCATCGAGTCAGACAGGTATCATGCCGGTTGTACCCCTTTCTATCTTGGTTGGTTAGAAGAGGATCTGAGTGGGAAGAGCAAGCCAGGGTACGTCCGAGGTCACAGGGTTATAGATGAAAGGGTTGAAGCACAAGTCAAGTTCAACCAGCTGATGAGTGGTGATTTTACCACTCATTTTAGCCTTTTTCTCATTAGATTTTGTATTGTTAAATGATAACTTGAGGTCGTTTTTAGTGTGTAATTGCTCTATTTGCAGGAAAATGATGCCATGAAGTGGTTAAGGTCAAATTGGAGTGAAATTGAGCAAAAAGAGAGTAAAGAAGAGAAAAGAGGGGAGCAATGGCCGAATGCGATCGCATATGCAACATGTGAATCGCATTTTGAGCCCAGAAGATCGCATACCGCAACAGAAAGATGAGTCAGGTTTAATGAGTGAAATGCGGTCGAATATGCGATCGCATATCGCAAATGCGGTTCGCATTTGAGCCGCATCACCATCTGATGCCTGAAGCTACATTGTAAATGCGACGAACGAATGCGGCCGCATATCACTAATGCGGACCGCATATATCAAATGCGACGATCCTCTGGGACCTAGGGTTTTGATGTGCGACGGAAAGAGTGAAGATGCGAATCGCATCCCTGATATGCGACAGGGATGCGATCGCATATCAGCCCGACAGGGGTGTTTTTGTCCTCTTTTCACCCGAATTTTGACCCACTATAAAAGACACATCTTGGCATTCTCTTAAAGGGGGGACGGGAGATCTATTAGAGATCGATTTTTGGATATTTCTTCAGCTTTGTAAATATATTTTGAG
>ML288595.1:16443-57762 GCA_005239495.1 Nicotiana undulata
ATTAAGAAATATTATTCGTGGCTAATTATCATTACCCGCTCACATTTGTAAAATCGTGAAATACATTGGATCGTTACTCGAGTGTAATACCCGAAGCATCGATACTTGTTGCCCTTGATCATTTTAAGTGCTTTCTAGGATAGTTTATAGTTCGCATTTAGTTATAAACAATTATCAAAACCCAAAATTATATTTGTTTGGCACTGCACAATAGGTGATAATTCTCTAGCATTCCTAACGCCCTCATATTGTTCTCTGTGGGATTCGACCCCAACCTTGTTGGGTTACTATATTTGACAACGATCGCTTACATTCTGTTAAGGTGTAAATTGAGCGTATCACCAGCTGCGCAAAAGGATCCGCGAATGTGAGGATAATCACCACAAAATACATGAGTCTAACAAGAAGCTGATCGAGGAGTGGAAAAACATGGCTATCAGCACCAACAAGAGGTTGGGGTACTTAGAACGAGGTATAATCGAATTGGGGGAGAAACTTAGCAAAAAGGTCGAAAATTGTCAAAGGGCTGAAGGAGGATATCTAGCCAGAACCTACTTGTTGCTGGGACTTCGTGAGCTGGGAAAGCTGCTGGAGGGAAGCAGGAATGTCGAATCTGGGGAAGGTCCTTCTGGGACCAAATAGATAGGAATGTCTTTATTTTCTCTGTCAATGTAATGAGGCCAATGGCCATTAGTGACTTTTATTTTTCGTTTGTTTAGTGTCATTTTGGGATTCATCTATTTTTCTCATCAATAAAATGAGGCATTTAGCATCTTAAGTTCTCCAAATAAACTTGTCGCTAGGCCTACCTCGGGCACAAAGAGGTCCCCAAATTAGGACACGCTTTACATTCCCGCATTATGTGTTTAAATATTGCAATATTTTTTTCATAATCCTCACTGACTTGGCTACCTTTTGTTTTTGTTTCCTTTTCTTTTATTATTCCCCTCCCCAAAGGTTAGTTCGTGCATCCTGGCATCATCAGCCTATCGCACAAGATCCAAGGGCCCTCCACCTACTCCTCCTCCTAGCCCTCCTAAAGGCAGAAACAAAGGCAAGAGTAAGATGGAAGAATCCAGCGGTACTAGGAATGAGAATATGGTTGAACGGGTAGAGACCACTGATGGCCGAGGTATTCAGGTCCTGAATGAAAACATGTCACCACTTGAACAGAAATTGCTGAAGTTTCAAGAAGAACTTGATCAAGTTCGAAATCTGGCCAACCTATCATTTTTCCTTAACGTCCCATACGTCAACTTTCCAAATGCTTAAAACCCTACACCTCCACAAAATATCGCGAGACAGAAAAATCATCCCGCACCCCACCATCACGCCACTCCCCTAAAGAACCAAACTCTCCCGGCACAGTGCAATGCTTTCCACACCTCAAACAACACTCCACTACTGATCCCAGAACCTCAAAATCCCGCAAAAGACCACTTCCATGCCTATAAAAATCCCATCTATACGAAAATCGTGACCCACTCAACTCTGCCTATCTCACATACATTCGAGTCTGATGAAAAGGACCTACTTATCTAGAACCTGGCTGAGGAGCTTAGGAAACTGACCAACCGAGTCCAAGGTGTTGAAGGAACCAAGGGAATTGAAGGGTTGAATTATGAAGACCTTAGTATACAACCTGATGTCGAACTGCCCGAGGGGTACAAGCCTCCAAAGTTCGAAATGTTTGACGGTACTGGTGATCCGAGAGTCCATCTGAGGACCTATTATGACAAGCTGGTTGGCGTAGGGAAGGATAAAAGAATCCGCATGAAGCTGTTCATGAGGAGTTTGAAAGGAGACGCACTGTCTTGGTACATCAGCCAAGACCCCAAGAAATGGTCAAACTGGGTAGGTATGGCAACTTACTTTATGGATAGGTTTAGATTCAACACAGAAAACGTGACAGATGTGTTCTATATTCAGAATTTAAAGAAGCCCACGGAAACATTTTGCGAGTATGCTACTCGGTGGAGGTCCGAAGCTGCTAAAGTCAGACCTGCTCTAGAGGAAGAACAGATGAACAAGTTCTTTGTCCGGGCTTAGAACCCGCAATATTATGAGCGGTTGATGATGGTTGAAAGTCACAAGTACTCCGACATCATCAAATTGGGTGAGCGGATTGAAGATGGTATTAAGAGCGGTATGGTCACAAATTTTGAAGCCTTGCAAGCCACAAACAAGGCTTTACAGTCCGATGGTGTGTCTAAGAAAAGAGGCGTGGGAGCTGTAATGGTTGCACAAAGAGCCAAATCCCCACTCAAATACCAAACTTATCCAACACCTCCACTCACATACCAGCCAACCCCGAATTACAAAGCACCCTCACCGAATTACCAATCTCCACCACCCACTTACCAATCTCCACCACCCACATATGAACCTACTTTACCCAGATACTCACAACCCGCTACCGTTTACCATGCTTATAATTCTCAGCCATCTCATTACCAATCACCCCTACCCACCAAAACCTCCCTAGACCTCGACCTAATTCTCATCGCAGAGCTCCAAAACAGTACACCGCCACAGCTGAACCCATTGACCAGTTGTATGAGAAACTCAAAGCTGCCGGTTACGTCACCCCCATCCCTGCTGCCACCCCTGAGAACCCTTCTCAATGGGTTAACCCAAAAAAATACTGTGCATACCATTCCGGCATGAAAGGACACACCATCGACGAATGCCGCTCTTTGAAAGACAAGATACAGTCCCTGATTGATAACAAAATCATTGTAGCAAAGGAGCCCACTCCGAATGTACGCAACAACCCTATGCCAGACCATAAAGGTGGAGGTATCCATATGATTGAAATAGAAGATGATTGGGACCCCGAGGGATCAATCGGCTTGATCGCAGAAGGCGATGATCCAAAGAAACCAGCAGTCACTCTCAACCCGATCATAGTCCAGATTCAACAATCTAGGGATGCTGAGGTAAATACGTCCATACCACTTGAGTTTGAAGTAGCTCCACCTGCAAAGACTCCAGTACCGATTGAAGTTGAGTTCGTGTCTCCGGCAAATGCACATGCACCATTTGAGGTTGCAGTTTTTCCACCCAAGGCACATGTTCCATTCGAAGTGAGGATAGCCGTACAATTCCAGTGGCGATATCGACCACGCCACCCTTCTATACAAACACTATCCCGTTGGACTATACATCTGAGGCGAGAAGGAAAGGCAAGGTCAAAACTGAGCAAGCTGTCGCAGCACAGGGTATGACGAGAAACGGTAGGGTCTATATTCCTGAGCATCTAGGCGAATCAAGCAAGCAGGCTGCCAACCGGCCTCCCCTTATTGAGACAGGTCCGGACGACCTTTGGAGGAAAGTACTTGCTAAGGAATATTCGGTCATCGACTAGCTGAACAAGACACCAACACAGATATCCATTCTCTCTTTGCTACAAAAATCTGAGATGCACATGAGTGCTTTGTTGAAAGTGTTGAGTGAAGTGTATGTTCCAAACAACATCACTAGTGGGGAAATGGCCAATATGGTAGGCCAGTTACTGGAAAGTCACAAAATCACTTTTCATGAGGATGAGTTGCCTCCTGAAGGATTGGGCCATAACAAAGCATTGTACATCACTGTGCAATGCGGAGATTATTTCATCACCAGAATCTTGATCGATGGAGGATCCAGTCTTAAAATTTTCCTGTTGATAACGCTCAAGAAATTGGGTAAAGGTCTGCATGAGATAAAGAATGGAGCAATCAATGTGACAGCTTTCGATGGATCTCAAAGGTCCACCATTGGTGAGATAAGACTATGCCTGCAGATGGGACCAACTTGGTTCGAGGTTGACTTCCAGGTGATAGATGTGCCAGCATCCTACAATTTGTTATTGGGAAGACCATAGATCCATGTTGTTGGGGCCATAGCATCAACGCTACATCAGGCAGTGAAGTTCGAGTGGAACCACCAAGAGGTGATTATTCATGGTGCCGGTAGCAACCCTATTTACAATCGCCAGACTATTCCGGTGATCAGAGGAAGAAGAAAGTTGGGTAGAGAAACTTACCACCACATTGAATGGGTCAATGCCATCGACAAGGACAAATGGTGGGATAGAAATATCGAGAGTATACTAAACTGGAATGGGTACGAGCCTGGCAAAGGGCTCGGCAAGAACCTTCAAGGAATCGCCAAACCTATCAAGATCAAGAAACATGGTACTACTTTCGGTCTGGGAAATGAGTACACCTGGGAAGAATTCAATAACTAGTCGCCACCTTGGCGCGGTCCTTACTACCTATTGGAGCAGCCGATACCACATCTGGAGTAGACCTTCCAACATGCCGACATTATTTATGGGTCAGACGAAGAAGAAGCACTCGCTGCATTGCGGAATTTGTTCCTGGAGGATGATGATATAGATTGATATGTTGTTCTCGAGGAGGAGGGGGAGGAAGGCCCTTCCATACAGGCTGTGAGCAAAGGGACATACCTCAAGAACTGGACCATCAGGACAACCAATGCCCGATGAGCCTCGGGGTAGCAAGGCTAAAACAAGCATTACTTACTGTTATTTGCCAAAATGATTTTTTCTTTCCGCATTTTTCAATTACTGCAATAAGATCCTCAATGTTCAAAACAATTATTCAATTTATCAAAGCATTTTCTAATTTCTCTTATTTATTGCTACTACTTTCTCTCATTACTTTATCTATACAGCATTACTATTACTTGTCTTGATGAACCAATGACTGTGACATGCAACGAGACAACGCGACAAACAGGCATTGATTCAGATGAAGATGATATACCCGATGAGATTGTAAAAGAAGTTGAAAACTTTGAGAACACACCTAAGTCCAACCTGGACGAGACTGAAATTATCAACCTGGGAGATTCGGAAAACGTCAGGGAAACACGGATCAACATTCATTTGTCACCGTCAGAAAAGAAAGAATACTCAGAGTTTCTGAAGGAGTATGAAGACATCTTAGCCTGGTCGTATGATGACATGACTAGTCTAAGTACGTCTATTGTGGCTCACAAACTGCCAACCAATCCAATGTGTCCACCGGTAAAGCAAAAGCTCAAAAAATTCAAACCTGACATGAGTTTGAAAATCAAGGAAGAAGTTACCAAGCAGATCAAGGCCAAAGTTCTCAGGGTGGTTGAGTACCCAACTTGGTTAGCCAACATTGTGCCTGTGCCGAAGAAGGACGGGAAGGTCAGAGTCTATGTCGATTACCGGGATCTCAACTGAGCCAGTCCGAAAGACGACTTCACCTTGCCCAATATACACATCCTGATTGTCAATTGCGCCAAGCATGAGCTACAGTCATTCGTGGATTGCTTCGCTGGTTATCATCAAATTTGGATGGATGAGGAAGATGCTGAGAAGACAGCTTTCATTACGCTATGGGGAGTATACTGTTATAAGATGATGCCATTCGGCCTGAAGAACGCATGGGCCACCTACATGAGGGCTATGATCACCATATTCCACGATATGATTCACAAGGAGATCGAGGTATATATGGATGATGTCATTATCAAATCAAAGAGGGTTGTGGATCACATATAAGACTTGAGGAAGTTTTTCAATAGGCTGCGAAAATACAATTTGAAGTTGAATCCGGCGAAGTGTGCATTCGGGGTTCATGCGGGGAATTTGCTTGGGTTTATTGTGAGCCACTGGGGAATAGAATTGGATCCGTCAAAAGTCAAAGACATTCAGGAACTACTGCCGCCAAGGAATAAGAAAGATGTGATGAGCTTCTTGGGGAGGCTTAATTACATCAACCGATTTATAGCACAGTCTACAGTTATATGTGAGTCGATCTTCAAGATGCTGAAGAAAGATGTTGCGACCAAGTGGACCGATGATTGCCAAAAGGCCTTCGACAGAATCAATGTATATTTGTCAACACCGCCAGTCCTGGTACTGCCTGAGCTGGGTAGGCCTCTATTACTCTACCTTGAAGTGTTAGAAGGAGCTTTCGGCTGTGTTATGGGGCAACATGATGAAACAGGAAGGAAGGAGCAAGCCATTTACTATCTCAGCAAGAAGTTCACTCCATACGAGGCCCGGTGTTCTCTACTGGAACGTACCTTCTATGATTTGACTTGGGTCGCTCAAAAGCTAAGGCACTATTTCTGTGCCTACACAACATATCTCATATCGAGGATGGACCCATTAAAGTACATCTTTCAGAAGCCCATGCCCACTGGCAAGCTAGCCAAATGGCAAATCCTGCTGAGCGAGTTCGACATTATCTATGTGCCTAAAAAGGCAGTCAAGGGACAAGCATTGGCAGACCATCTCGTTGAGAATCCTGTGGACAGAGAATATGAACCCCTGAAAACATATTTTTCTGATGAAACGGTATCATTCGTAGGAGAAGACATTGCATAACCCTATGACGGTTGGAGGATGTTCTTTGACGGAGCAGCAAACTTCAAGGGGGTCGGTATTGGAGTAGTCCTAATATCGAAAACCGGTCAGCATTATCCGGTATCCGCCAAACTCAGGTTTTCCTGCACCAACAATATGGTAGAGTATGAAGCATGTATCTTAGGTCTCAACATGTCCATTGACATGAACGTCCAAGAGTTGTTAGTGATCGGTGATTCAGATTTATTGATACATCAGGTACAAGGAGAGTGGGCAACCAAGAATTCCAAAATACTACGATATCTGCATCATGTACAGGAATTAAGAAAGAGGTTCACAAAGATAGAGTTCCAGCATGTCCCTGGAATCCAGAACGAGTTTGCCGATGCTTTGGCTACCTTGTTCTCAATGATCCAGCATCCGGACAAAAATTTCATTGACCCTATTCCGGTACAGATTCAAAATCAGTCGGCATATTGTGCCCATGTCAAAGAAGAAGTAGACGGAAATCTTTGGTTCCATTATATCAAGGAATATTTGGCAAAAGGATAATACCCAGAGCTTGAAAATGCCACTCAGAAGCGCACACTTCGAAGATTGTCTAACAACTTCTTTCACAACGGAGGAATCATGTATAGGAGGACTCCCGATTTGGGGTTATTAAGGTGCGTCGACGCGAAAGAAGCATCAAAACTGCTGGAAGAAATTCATGTTGGGACCTGAGGTCCACATATGAACGGCTTTGTTCTGGCAAAGAAGATACTCCGAGCTGGTTAATTTTGGATGACCATGGAAACAGACTGCATCCAGTACGTCCGAAAGTGCCACCGCTTCCAGATACATGGAGATATGATAAAGATACCTCCAAGTGAGCTCAACGAAACAATTTCACCATGGTCGTTCGCCGCCTGGGGCATGGACGTTATTAGACCAATCGAGCCTGCCGCCTCCAGTGGACACAGGTTCATTCCGGTGGCCATAGATTACTTCACTAAACAGGTCGAGGCAGCCTCTCAGAAGGTAGTTACTAAGAAAGTTGTGGCCGACTTTGTTCGCGACCATATTGTTTGTCGGTTCGGAATTCCATAGTCAATCATCACCGACAATGGTTCTAATCTCAACAGTGACTTGATGAAAGCTATGTGTGAAACTTTCAAGATCAAACACAAGAACTCCACAACATACAGACCTCAGATGAATGGAGTCGTAGAAGCCACTAACAAAAACATCAAGAAGATATTAAGGAAGATGATAGAAAGGCACAAGCAGTGGCATGAAAAGTTATCATTCGCCTTATTGGGATATCACACCACGGTCCGCACGTAAATCGGGGCAACTCCCTACATGCTGGTTTACGGTACAAAGGCTGTTATTTTTGCCGAAGTTGAAATCCCATCCTTAAGTATCATACAAGAAGCCGAGCTCAGCAATGCAGAATGGGTAAGAAGCCGTTATGAGCAGCTAGCCCTCATAGACGGAAAGAGAATAAATGCAGTCTGTCATGGTCATCTTTATCAGAACAGAATGACCAGAGCCTTCAACAAGAAAATCAAGCCAAGACAGTTCACACCAGGACAACTGGTGTTAAAGAAAATCTTCCCACATCAAGACGAGGCCAAAGGGAAATTCTCTCCCAACTGGCAGGGCCCGTACATGGTTCACAGAGTGTTGACAGGAGGAGCACTTATACTGCAGAAATGGACGGAGAAGTTTGGCCAAAACCAATCAATGCTTTCTCAATGACGTAAATTGAACTACGCCTGACCTGATTCCCATTTAAGAGGGGATACGTAGGCAGCCCTATGGGTTCGGTCACAATTCAATAAAAACTCCATTTTTTCCCCGTAATTGGAAACTAGGGCAGAATTTTGAAGAGGACCCTCAAAATTCTGGAGCAAGTTCAGCCGATCGCCGTACGAGAAATAGTCAGAAGCATTCACCCATCAAACTGAGGTAGAATTTTGAGGAGGACCCTCAAAATTCCATAGCAGGAGAGGTTGCAACATCTCGAGCCGTGTCACGGTCGTCGGTTCATCTAAAACTATTTATATTATCTGTTATACTTTTACAAAATCATGCATACTTATTCTTGAAACAACTTGTTTAGCAAACGCTACCCCAATGATACAGACAATATCATCAGATTAAGCCGAACAAGTCAAGCGAAATCCAGCGGGGATATGAACTAACCTTCCCCTCTACAAAACTCATGATTTTTCTGTGGATGCAGGTACAAAGAACGAACACGCAGAGAAGTCTCAAATTTCATCACAATCGCGAACGCCAAAGTTCGATGTACACACAAAAGACGAACATGTTCAAAGTCATAATTCTCAAAATCGTCACACTTGTGGTCGTCTATTATCAATACAAAAAACGCACCGCAATCACAATACAGTGCCGCAATTTTTTACCAGCTAAGAATTTCTACCGGCATTTACTTTTCTGAATAAGGCTACCTTTCTGCCTTCCGAGGTTAAACTCTACCTCCAACTGCATTACATAAGGCTACTATTCTGCCTTCCGAGGCTAAATGCTTCCTCCATCTGCATTCGCATCTTGCATAAGGCTACCTTTCTGCCTTCCGAGACTAAACGTTGTCTCCACCTGCACCTACATCCTTTGCATAAGGCTACTATTCTGCCTTCCGAGACTAAATGTTGTCTCCATCTGCATTCGCATCTTGCATAAGGCTACCTTTCTGCCTTCCGAGACTAAACGTTGTCTCCATCTGCATTCGCATCTTGCATAAGGCTACCATTCTGCCTTCCGAGGTTAAGCTCTACCTCCACCTGCATTCTCATAAGGCTACTATTCTGCCTTCCGAGGCTAAACGCTGCCTCCAATTTACTTTTCAAAGCAACCATTGCCTCGAGCACTATTTACTTCGCTTTCCTTTCGGGCTAAGCTCTGCCCCTTTAATTCGCAAGACTAAGCTCTATCTTGTTAGCATCATATTATTGCATCTTCATGGGATGAAATATCGCCAACCTATCCAAAGGCGTCATTGTTCGGAGGCACCATCTTCATGGCCCGAGAACACCATGTCATGGCCTGAGGATTTCTTTTATCGCTTTTGCATACCATTATTCAAAGTCATCATGGTTTGGAGGCACCATCCTCATGGCCCAAGAACATCATTTCATGGCCTGCGAATCCTGCATCAAGCAATTCATGACCCACGACATCATGGTCTAAAGACGTCATCCTTAACCATCGAAAGACAAGCATTCATGGTCCGACGGGAATTTGCATCATGTTTAAATCACGCATAATATATGCTCGTATTATTTATTTGCAGGTAATCCGACAAGAAACAACCATCCTGATAGGAGCGGTCCGCTCTAGTCCTCCCAAACTACCTCGTCAGCCGTTTGTTTGCCTAACCATGTGCTTTGCGTCCGTTTCTTGTAAAACTTCATCGGTACACTTCGCCGATGGCTCCTGAACTACATGTGGCCTGATCCTCATAAAACCAGGGATATGTAGGCAACTCATAAACTAGGGTGCGGCCTAAAACACTTCAAACCGTTCCATTCGGTAAAAATTGTCAATCATATCTTTCCCCGACAACTTTTTCATCCTTCCCAGGTAAAGAGGGGCAGCTGTTGATACCCAATTTTTCCCCAAATTATTTTCAAACTTGCATATACCTTCAAAATCGTTTTTTATAATGATTGGTATTTTTCCATAATTTTTCATATTTTTATCAATTTATTTTCCTATTTATGTAGTATTTTATATTCAATAATTATTCATAAATTGTATTATAAATAATTTCAAAATGTTTCCCAGATCAATATATCATTTTTAATCCTATTAGGATCTGATTATTTCACAAATTAGCCCATTTGGCATTATTTAGCTATAATTACAGCAATTTTGCAATTATAGCCTAATTATACATTTTATGCTATTTTAATTCTATAATTAGTCATTTTTATATTTTAATATTAGCTAATTATCTTAATTTTTTATTTACTTAGCATTAATTTCATTTTATATAATTATTAACTATTTTATTAATCATTTATTTTATTTTACGGGCATTTAACTAATGGCCACTTTTTAATTTCAATTATAACCTAAATTGAACCCAATTCCCCAACCCATCTGATTAACCCAATTAACCTCAGCCCAAACCAACTTCCTACCCAGCCCAACCCCGAACCAATCTGAGCCGTTGATCAAATTAAATCAACGACCCCGATCAGTGTTACCATAATTAAACCTAGACTAACCCCCCTGACCCCCTCATTTCACTCGTCTCTCATCTCTCTACTCTCTCTCTCTAGCTCTCTGACTCTCTATAGACTTCCAGTCTCTTCCCCTGCTCCGATGAGCCCCTTCGTCATCTCCGACGACCTCTCCACCGGAGGCCATGAAGTACTCATCCTCAGACCTCCTATGGTCCTTTTACACCGGTGTTTGCTATCTCTAAGACCTTCAAGAGACCTGGGTTAACTCGCCTACCCCCTGGTCCTGTGCTCACCATTCTCCGGCCACCTCTGGCCGTTCGAGTAAGATCTATGACCTTTGGGACTTAAACCAGTAACATTTTGAGGTTTTCTTATATTTCTGGGTTCTCTTTGAAACCTTAATGCTTAAACGCCCTGATTCTTTTAGATCTAGGATAGATATGTGTAGGTTTTGAGCTATTTCGTTGTTTTCCTCAAAAACTCTCTGATTTTCTCTACAGTGACTCTTTGTTTTCAAAACTAGGGTTTCATGACCTCTTTTCTGAAACAATTTTCCTATGATTTTTTAGTGTCATTCTATGATTCCTACTGTGTTTTAGAGATTTATTTAAGTTTCTCGCTCTTGTCTAAGTTGTTGTGTTGAAACCTTTAATTTCTAGTCCTAAACCCTAAGTCCCTGATTTTGTCTGTGATAATATTGTTTGCATATGTGTCTGTATTTCTTGAGCTTTGTGATTCGCTGATGTTTTACCCTATGTTATTCATCTATGTATTTTATTTCTCCTGTTTTCCCGTTTATCTTACTGTTTATCCTGCATGTTTGAGAATCCCTAATCTCATATGTCTTCACTACTAGGGTTTTCTAACTTCTTGCTTATCATCTGTTAATTTCCTTTAATTGATGTTATTCCTATTCGAATCCCCGATTCCCTGGGATTAGTGTCCTTCACTGATCTCCTATGGTAATACATTACTGATCTTAACCTAAATTATTTCCTTGCCTTATTTTGTTGAATATGCTATCACACGGATTCTTATGTTGTTTCCTTAATTGGAGCAATGCTGAACTTAGTCTTGATTGTTATGTACGTTTCCTATATATGCTGAAGGTATTCCCTTGTGTGGTATTTTCCTTTGATCAGTGTTGATTGCCCAGAGTTAGGACCTCACTCGAGGATTCCCTTTCCGATTTCCCAATTTTTGAACTATCCCCTGCTTCATTCTCGTACCTAATATTGCTGTCAAACTAATACACATATAATTTCCTTAAATTAGATTCTGAACCTGGTCTTACTTATGTGCCATATACTGCCCTATTCTTGTACCATCAGTTATATGATTTCCATTCCTTATATATGTTTGTATCCGTTTGAATATTGACTCCTTAATTAAATGGAGTACTGATATTAATGTGATTATAACTGATGTGCACTTCCATAATTTGTTGAAGTGTTATTTGTTACCTTATTTTCCACCTATCATTCAAACTATACATACACACTACTCTTTCATTAAGCAGAGAGGAACATATACCTTGTTCTACTCTCTTTTACTCACACACACATTCTATTGCTCTTCTCTTGATTGCTTGCAGTTGCTAGTCGGCTGAAAGCCAAGACTAGTCGTTCTGTTTGCTTACTACTTGCTCAGTATTTGCTATCTTCAACTGGTATGTTTTCAATTTATATTTTAAGTCCCAAAACCAATATGTTTCTTTTACTACTTCAGTTTATTCTGTTCCTAGTATATTTCTATCTATGGTTTTGTTGTGCGACCTGTAATTGAGATGCTTTCTTGTTTATCTAGTTATGTTAGGTACTACCTCTTTAGAGTCAGAATGCTCTTTTGAATCAGTAACTTGACCTCAATTTGTTTAACACTTGTGTGTTGTTGCCTAGTTCTAGTATGCACTTATTGGGCCATCATCCCAAGTTGTCCTAATGTCATACTCAGTCATATTTAGTATAAAATCTTATATTCTATTATCTCCTAATCCCCCTAAATCCCCTAAGAGTTTTTTATCTTGTAACTGTGTCTAATCAGTGCTCCTGAATCTATGTGTCAATATCTGCACCTATTGCAAGGACCTCTGTCTATTATGTGCTTTTTTTTTCTTTTCATACATGCTCTATTTGTCCCCAGTTCCCATTATCCTTATGTAAAGGCTGTTCTTTGAGTGTTGCTGGAACTGTTTTGGTTCTATGTTTGGTCTGTTGTTTATATTATTCCACTATTATTTTCAAAAGCTGTTTTACCACACAACTCTCTTAGTTACGAAAATCTTTTCAAACTAAGTCTCTTTCAACACTGTTTTTGTCAAAACCTTTTGAAACTTATCTCCTGCACTTCACTTTATTCCAAGACCCTTAAGTTCTGCCCCTCAGTGTGAGCACTTCCTTGGGACCCATGAGCTCCCTCTGAACTCTGACACACTGGGGCTGGCACTTCCACACTACACATGTTCAACTCTTGGTCACTAAGTCTGGGTGTGAGCATTTCCCGGGAGCCATTGAGGTCCTTAGGGAACTTTGACACACCCGGATCATAAAAGCCTGTGAAATTCCATATGCCAATGGGTTTTGGAGGATTTGGGCCTAATTGAAGGTTCCCTATAGAATAACTTCTTATTTTCTATTTCAGTTATGTAATTCATAACCTTTGGCCTGTAATAATTTGTAAACAACTCTTGGGGATGGATAGTGAAAAGGGAAAGGGATAACTTGCATGCTATATGAGTAGAAACCATGCTTAGGTTTTATTTCCTATCTGTGCAATAGAGATCATGCTTAGGCTCATATGTTCAAATTCATGCATTAGAAATCATGTTTCTTAGGCCTCATACCTACTGTTTCAGCATGTTTACTTTTATTTAGAAAATCCTGCGAATAAATGGTATTATCTATGTCATGTCCCACACTACCACGTGCGTCTAGAGATCCTGTTTTAGTCTAAGCGAATAATGAACGAATTATTTGGCATTTCCTGAAAACGTGTTTAAACATTGCAATGCTGACACTTAGAAATCCTATTTTAGGATAAGATAACACTAATAAACAAAGTCGTCTTCAAATCTGTCTGAAAGCATGTTTAAATAATGTACACTCATGCATTTAGAGACCATGCCTAGGTTCTGCATACACACCAATCTGCATATATGTGCACTAGATATCATGTCCTTACGATAGTACTTTAATACACCTAGTTTAACCACTGATGCATGAAAAGGAATAAATCAGCTTCACTTAATTCTCGCAATCAACTAGTAATGATTTATGTGTTATGAATAACCTAGAACAACATGTTTAGATAAAATTCACAACAGTTCCTTTAATAATTCTGGTAAATGATATATACTGTCCCACGCCTAGGCAAGCCTTAGGTGATAAAATCTTAAAAAACTGTAAATCTATCTTTTTTATGTGTGCTGCCTAATGTTAACAGTTTTTTTTAAGCAATAGGCAAACTGATTAGGAATTTCAAGCAACAACAAAACTGCCTGATTATCCTGTGAATTCACCTAGACACCATGTCTTAGGAGCTCAATAAATAATGTCCTTATATGTGTTTGAGTCGTGCTAATTATGTGCATAATCTGTGGAGGTAAACTCGAGCCTCTTATGTGCTCCTATGTGTTTCCCATTTACTGCAGTCCTATATGTTCTTTATTTGTCACTTTAGAATTTTACCTTTAAACCTGAGGGTCTGCCTAGTACCTCCATTTAGGATAGTAGTCCTAACCTCCTCCTGGACTGATATGATGGGACGGGTAATAGCATACGATAGAGTTCGTGACCAACACGCGCTTTAATTACCTTCACGGGGTGGGAAAGGGTAGAATATTGATATGATGACCGATGCGCTAATACCACGTGTAGCCCCTCTCTGAGGAGTGTCATACCAGGTATTGCATTGATGTGATCCATATTATTTCAAACCTAGGGCATCCCTTCCTTTAAATGTTAGATTATAACTCTTTCTCAAAACTTAGTCATTTTATAATTGTTTTCCAAACACTTGCTTGCTTAATACTTAAAATCCCCTCTTACTTGAGCCCTTACTTGTTATTTGTTTAACTGTGCAAATTCACGAAAACCATTTGGCCGGGAACCACACTTGTGGATCCTGAGGGGTGCCTAACACCTTCCCCTTTGGATAATTTCAAGCCCTTACCCTATCTGTGGTTAGCAACATAATTGTAAATGAACCCCTCAGGTTCCCTAACGCACCGTTAAAATTGTTAGGTGGCGACTCTCCAAATATGCAAACCCCTTTTCCCAAAAGGAAAGAGTTGCCTCAACCCAAATATCCTGAACCCGATCTCCGCGAGGGAAAAGGGGGGCGCGACAAAGGGCAGAGTTTGTTCAAAATCTGAAAAGGAAATATGACCAAAAGGTCACAGGCTTGAAAGAAAAGGTAGTAACCCTCGAGACTGAAATGGCAAAACAAAACAAAGAAGTTCAAAGAAGAAAGGGAACAATGTTATACCGTGATGGCTCAGTTGGAAGAGGATTTGCAACAGTTGCAAGAACAAAACCATAAGGACACCCAGGTTTTAGAGGCTAGATCTCAACAGATCGGGCACTTACTCCAGGAAAAGGGTGTCATCAGGCAGAGGGTCAGAGAAATTGCTTCTAATATTGTTACAAAATGTCAAGAGTGTGAAGATATGACTCGGACTACCTTCTTCGCAGTGGTAATGATTTTCGTCCACAAAATAATTGATGACCTGTACCGCCTCCACCAAGACATGGCACGCAGGCACGTGGCGAGACCGAATGATATCCCATGGGCCCCTGGAGCAACAGAGGCACTTATGTATTCTTGATGTCCTTTTTGAGTATGTATTTCCTTTTCTTGTTGCAGTCTGTTTGAGTCTACTTTAAGTCTGTTGTAGTTTTTAAAAAGATTTCCAAGAACGTATGTCAGAATCTTTTGTAGTTTTTAAATTTCCAAGAACGTATGTTAGAGTCTTTTGTAATGAACGAAATTGGAAGAAAATTTGAAAATCAGAATGTTTATTTCCTTTTGTATTTATTCCTTGAACTACATGATGATATGATTCACGCGGTGTCGTGATACGTAGGCAATCCACATAGGATTCGATCATACCCCTAAAAAGGAAAATAATTCGGAAGAGAACAGAAACAAATCATTGAAAAGAGGAAAGAAAAAAGAAAAAGAAAAAAAAAAGAAATTTCAAGTTTGAGAAACAAAGCCGGGATGAAACACTCAACTGATACAAAACATGTAGAAAGTGTTTAACTGCATAAGTGCATTGCATACCCCAACGTGTGATTCCCTATGTGCTAAATGCCTCAATTTAACATTTTTGTTGTTCACTCTTGAGGTGTTGTTTTTAGGTAGTTGGTTTTTGCGGTAATCTGGCTTCACACCCGTATTTCACAAGATCAAAAGGAAGTGTCGAAATGACATTGGAAGGTCACCTACCCATCATCAACTCCTCTGAGGATAACCCAAGCTCGATCATCCCGGCATTTGAGTCAGCCACGGCTGAAGAAAATAGAATTATGTGTTGCCGCATGCTGGAAATGTGGGACGCCTAGTCAAATGGTTGGGAACCACCCAGCACTATCCCTGGTTTCCCCGAACGGGCGGAATTTCCAATATCCCTATAAGTTACCCGACCACCCCATTCGGGTACCCATCTATGTCAGCTCACTTCGCCGGATGGCCTTTTGAGGTTCGCCCCCAGGCCCTATGTTCCGGTGTATCTTCCAACATCTTTACCGCACCACCAATCTCTTCCACGGCACTACCAACAGTCTCTGGGCCAAGCTTTGAGCCATCGGCTTTTACCTTCCAAACACCGTTGTTCCATATAGACATGGCTCATGTCACTCCAAATTCACACCCTCAACAACCTCGGTACGAATCTACCGTGGGATAAGACAAAACTGTGAAGAACCCCGAGCAGGAAGAAATTGCTCGAAAAATGAAAAGCATTGAGCAGAGTCTCAAAAACATACAGGGTCTGAGTGGACAAAAAAGTGTTTCTTATGCCGACTTATGCATGTTGCCACACGTTCACCTGCCTCTCGATTTTAAAACCCCAAATTTGAGAAATACGACGGACACGGGGATCCCATAGCTCATCTAAAAAGGTATTGCAACCAGCTAAGGGGAGCAGAAGGAAAGGAAGAGCTTTTAATGGCATACTTCAGAGAAAGCTTAGCCGGGATGGCATCTGAGTGGTACATGGACCAGGATATATCCCACTGGCATATATAGGACAACCTGGCCTGGGACTTTTTCCGATAATTTCAATATAACGTGGACATAGCGCCCGACAGGAATTCTCTGTCCAATCTCAAGAAAAAGTCATCAGAAGGCTTCAGGGAATACGATATTAAGTGGCGTGAGCAAGCTGCCAGAGTCAAGCCTCCGATGGACGAGTCTGAAATGGTCAGTGTCTTTTTATAAGCCCAAGAGGCTGACTACTTCCAAAATATGATGTCCGCCATGGGCAAGCCATTCAGAAGCGATAAAGATTGGAGAGATGGTTGAAAATGGTCTAAAAACCGGTCGTATCTTGAGCCAGTCGGCCATAAGAGCAACTTCCCAGGCAATCCAGAATGGCTCAAGGAGTGCAGCTAATAGAAAGAAGAAAGAGTAATCTGCAATGATGGCTTCCAGTGTAATAAACTCCCGTCAGCCCCGAGGCTACTTTTCTGCTTCCCCACGACATTACTATCCCCTCCAGGATGCGGCATATGTCATGATGCCTCAACCCTACCCAATAAGGAATGCTCAGCCATATGTCCAGCCCCAACAACACTATAATAAAAACGAGCTCCACCACCAAGAAACAACCCCCCTCGCCAAGCTCCATATAATCCTCGCCCTCCACAAAATAATCCCCGGGAGCCACCCAGAAGAACCCACTTTACACCAATTGGAGAATCATACTCCAGCCTTTTCCTGAAGCTGGTCCAAATGGGTCTGCTGCAGCCTGTACCCCAAAACAGGCAAAACCCAGAATCCCCCTCTTACCGACCAGGTACCCGATGTGCTTACCACTTAGGTGCTGAGGGACATGATACTGAAGATTGTTAGACCCTCAAGCGGGCAGTTGAGAGACTAATAGAACAAAAGAAGGTGGTGCTAAGGGATAAAGAAGCTCCCAACGTGACTAATAACCCGTTGCTTGCCCACAATAACGGGCCGATTATTGGTATGATTTGTGAAGACCGAGATTTTGATCCGGCCCTAAAAGCTATCATTGCATTGCGGATGTAGATATAAATCCCAAAGCGGCGTCCAAGCAAGCAAAAGAGGTTAAGAAAAGCAACTCCGTCCCTCAGGCCACAGGAAAAGTTGAAACCAAAATAGAGGCAAGGCCTTCTAAAGATGTTGTTCTTTATGTCCCCAGGGCACCCAAGAAGGAACAGTTTGTGTTAAGCCCTCCCAGAAGATTGCAATACAACAAAGCTATGCTGAATGTCCCAAAGATGTACGTACCGAATGGGACGTATGTGGCGCGGGGCCAATAATTTTACCAAGACTGAATGAGCCCGTGGTTATTAGCCGCATGTCACGGACTCCCATAAAGGATAACACTATTGTCCCTTGGAGCTACAACAAAACGGTGGTGATGTACAACGGAAAGAAGATCACAGGGGAAGTGATTGAAGCAAACTCATCTGAAAGATACTTCAACCTGAAAGAGCTAAACAAGAACAAACAAAAGCGCTTTCTGCCTAAAAAGCCGGTCAGCGCCGAGGAGGCAGAGGAATTCTTTAGAAATATGAAAACTTCTGAATACACTGTGATTGAACAACCCAGAGAATCTTCCACTCAGGTCTCACTTCTATCTTTGCTGGTAAGCTCAAGTGCACATCAAAAAGTCCTGATTAAAACGCTTAATGAAGCCTATGTTCCGGCCGAAACTACAGTTGAACAAATGGAGAGGATGGCGGAACGATTCTTCGAGGTAAACCGTATCTCATTTAGCAAGAATGACTCGCCCCCGGAAGGGGCTGCTCACAATAAAGCTCTCCACCTAACCGTCAAATGTGAATGGTACTACGTAAAAAGGGTTGTGGTGGACGGAGGATCTGGGGTCGACATTTACCCTCTCTCAACCCTAAAGAGAATGGTGATTGGAACTGAGTGAATCAGACCCAACAATGTGTATGTCCGTGTATTCGACGACATCAAGAGGGACACAATAGGAGAAATTGATTTGGTCTTGACAATTGGCCCTGTAGACTTTGAAGTGACATTTTAGGTCCTGGACATGGATACCTCCTATAATTATCTCCTGGGAAGGCCGTGGATCCACGCCGCAGGAGTTGTACCCTCGACCCTCCACCAGATGGTTAAATTTGAGCACGAACATCAAAATATTGTGGTCCATGGAGAAGACGAGCAGTCTATTTACAGGCATCCATCAGTCCCCTGCCTGGAAGCAAGAAAAGGTAGCGAGCATATCGTCTACCAGGCTTTTGAGATTGTGGTTGCGGACCAATGTGAGGAAGGAACCCTTTGTCCTCAGCTCTTCCTATCAAATTCATCCATCATGGTCGCTAGTGACATGATTAAAAATGGGTACAAACCCGGAAAAGGGCCCGGGGTGTCCTTGCAAGGCATCATAGAACCGATCACCTTGCCTACCTGCGAGAAGTTCTTCGGCATAGGTTTTAAAGCTACCCCCGATGATGAAAAATGGGATGACCAGCGTAAGAAGGATGGTTGGGTGTTGGCTCAGCCAATCCTGCACATCACTGAATCATTTGTCGAGCCGAAATACATAGAGGAAGAAGAGGAAACCTTCACGGCCGAGGAAATCGAAGAGATTTGTGGGGCAATGAGACAGATGTTGCATGAAGCTCATATGGTCCAATTAGGAGAAGGCTCAAGCACTGCTGAAGTGAAATATATGGGGCCTGATGCCAAACTCCAAAACTGGAAGGCTACTTCATTCCCCGTCAGGCAGGAGTCCCGGTAGTCCAGCCTTGCCATCCTTTCTGGACTTCGAGTTATTTCAGGGTGTAACTCAAATGTTTTTATGTTTATTGCCTTTTCAAATTCTGATGTAAACCCTCATATGTTCAAAATTCAATGAAATGATTAATATTTCATAGTCTATGAACCTCTCTCTTTATTCTTCCTAATTTCTGTTATATTCTCTTTTCAGTTCTAATAGTGCGGATTTTAATAACATGACATGCTTGCGGACTTCACACCCAGATCTTGATATGACGTCTAACCAAGAAATAATGAATCAAGAACCGGAATATGATGAAGATGAGGCTTTTAGGGAAATAAATCGAGAATTGGAACAATTCGAGAATAAGCCTAAGCCAAACTTAAACGAAATCAAACCGGTTAATTTGGGTAATTCAGAAGAAGTCATAGAAACCACGATAAGTATCCATAGTGATGAAAGAACTAGGGATGCTTTGATCCAACTTCTATTCAAATTCAAAGACGTGTTTTCCTGGTCTTATGATGACATGCCCGGACTGAGTGTTGACTTGGTGGTGCACAAATTGCCGACCTACCCCGGTTATCCACCCGTCCAACAAAAGAAGAGGAAATTTAAAACAGACATTAGTGACAAGATCAAGGAAGAGGTCACTAAACAATTGAAAGCTGGAGTAATCTGAGTGGTTCAATACACCACCTGGTTGGCTAATGTGGTCCCGGTACCTAAGAAAAATGGGAAAGTCCGAGTGTGTGTCGACTATCGATATTTGAATAAAGCAAGTCCCAAAGACAACATTCCGTTTCCAAACATCCACATACTGGTTGACAACTGTGCTAAACATGAGATTCAGTCTTTCATAGATTGTTACGCTGGGTATCACCAGGTTTTGATGGATGAAGAAGATGCAAAAAAGATGGATTTCACCACGCCTTGGGGCTCCTACTACTACCGAGTCATGCCTTTCGGTCTAAAAATGTCGGGGCAACCTATATGAGGGGCATGACCACCATTTTCCATGACATGATGCACCAGGAGATTGAGGTGTACGTGGATGATGTAATCATTAATCTAGGACGCAAGACGACCATGTGCAGCATTTGAGAAAATTCTTTGAACGTCTGCGCAAATATAATTTGAAATTGAATCCGGCCAAGTGTGCCTTCGGAGTTCCATCTAGGAAGTTGCTAGGATTTATAGTCAGCTGACGGGGCATCGAGCTGGACCCAACGAAGATAAAATCAATTCGGGATTTGCCACCTCCGAGAACCAAGATAGTGGTCATGAGTTTGTTGGGTAGGTTGAATTACATCAGCAGGTTCATCACTCAGTTGACATCCACATGTGAGCCTATATTCAAACTGTTGAAGAAAGATGCGGCAATTAAATGGACAAACGAATGCCAAGACGCTTTCGACAAGATCAAAGAATATCTGTCGAATCCGCCAGTGTTAGCCCCACCAGAACCAGGAAGGCCTTTGTTCTTATATTTGACGGTGTTGGAAAATTCCTTCGGGTGTGTTCTCGGGCAGCATGATGCGACCGGGAAAAAGTAACAAGCCATATACTACTTGAGCAAGAAATTCACAAGCTATGAAGCCAAGTATACGTTGTTAGAAAGAACTTGTTGCGCTTTAACTTGGGTTGCTCAGAAGCTCCGGCATTATTTGTTGTCTTATACCACCTATCTCATCACGAGACTGGATCCTTTGAAGTATATATTCCAAAATCCAATGCCCACCGGAAGATTAGCGAAGTGGAAAATCATGCTCACCGAGTTTGACATAGTCTACGTCACCCGCACGGCGATGAAAGCTCAAGCCTTGGCGGATCACCTGGCTGAAAATCCTATCGATGACGAATATCAACCTCTAAGTGCAAAAGGTGTTGGGATTGGGGCAAGATTGATTTTGCCCATAAGACAAGACTACCCAGCCACCGCTCGTCTTCGGTTCTTATGTACAAACAACACTACTGAATATGAAGCCTGCATAATGGGCATTAATATGGCAATCGACATCGATGTAGAGGAACTATTAATCATGGGAGATTCTGACTTGATCATCAAGCAAGCACAGCGAGAATGGCAAAATCGGCATGTTAAAATCCTTCCATATAGACAACATGTGGAGGATCTTAGCAAGCAATTCAAAGACGTCGAGTTCAGGTATATTCCTCGATGCCACAATGAGTTAGCTGATGCACTAGCTACCTTGGCTGCAATGCTGCCATATCCAGGCAATGTCCACGTTGACCCGGTAGAGATTCAAATCCGGGAAAGACATGGTTATTGTAACACGGTCGAAATAGAGCTCGATGTCCATCCATGGTATCATGATATCAAAAGGTTCTTGAAAACAAAAGAATACACGGAGCAGGCCAACGGGGACCAAAAGAGAACCATCCGAAGGCTCGCAAGTAGTTTCTTCCTAAGTGGGGAAGTGTTGTACAAAAGAACTCCCGATTTAATCTTATTAAGTTGCGTGGATGCCAAAGAAGCTAAGAAGATTATGAACGTGGTGCATTCAGGAGTAAGCGGGCCCCACATGAACGTGTACGTCCTCGCAAAGAAAATCTTGCGAGCAGGATATTATTGGATGACCATGGACAAATATTGCTTTATCTTTGTCTGGAAATGCCATAAATGTCAAATACATGGTGATTTGATCCATGCACCATCTTCAGAATTGCACCCATGTCAGCACCCTGGCCGTTTGTTGCTTGGGGAATGGATGTAATTGGGCCGATCGAGCCGAGAGCTTCAAACGGGCACAGATTTATTTTGGTTGCTATCGATTATTTCACAAAATGGGTCGAGGCAATCACATTCAAAGTTGTCACTAAGAAAGCAGTGGTGGATTTTGTGCACTCCAATATCATCTGTCGTTTTGGTATCCCAAAAACTATCATTACTGACAATGCTGCAAATCTAAACAGTAACTTGATGAGGGAGGTATGTGAACAGTTTCAAATCACACACCGCAATTCCACCCCTTACCGGCCCAAAGCCAATGGCGCCGTTGAAGCAGCAAACAAAAACGTCAAGAAAATCCTCCAAAAAATGATTTAGACTTCTAGGCAATGACACGAGAAACTGCCTTTCGCATTATTGGGATATCACACGACCGTGCGCACATCGGTTGGAGCTACGCCTTATTTATTGGTTTATGGCACGGAAGCCATAATACCTGCAGAAGTTGAAATTCCCTCCTTTCGGATCATTGTCGAGGCCGAAATCGAGGATGATGAATGGGTCAAAACCCGGCTAGAACAGTTAACTCTGATTGATGAGAAAAGAATGGCCGTAGTTTGCCACGGGTAGTTGTACCAACAAAGAATGGCCCGCGCCTAAAACAAGAAAGTGCGGCCCAGGAACTTCGAAGTGGGGCAACTCGTCCTAAGACGTATCCTCCCACATCATGACTAGGATAAAGGAAAATTCGCCCCGAATCGGAAAGGTCCATACATCATAAGGAAACAGCTACCAAAAAGGAGCATTGTACTTGGGGGACATCGAAGGAAATGATCCCGAAACGGCTGTCAATGCAAATGCAGTCAAAAGGTACTATGTTTGACCTTTTCCTAATGTGGATGCTCCCGATCGAAATGACGAAGGCTTTCATTCACGCTACCCCAAACACTACCCAACTTTTGTAAACCCTTTGAGCCGGTTACTTTTCTTTGATTACCCTCTTTGGAACCTGAAAGTGTTGTTGAAAAAACAATGATGAAAAAATGATGAAAAAACAAAAAGAAAAATCAAAACAAAAACCAAAACAAAAATGTTTCCCTAAAATACGTTCGACTTGATTCCCAAAAGGATACGTAGGCAGCCTCTCTCCGGGGTTCCGTCACACCAAAATAAAATTCCACATTTCCCCAAGAGTTAAAGTTGGGGCAAATGTTATGTTCAACGACGTTTGCGCATAAAAGGTTCCAAAGTTGTAATTCAATACGAATTCTTTTTACCCAAAAAAATTGTTCAAGTCCTTCCGACTAATCGGCAAAGATATCTAAAGTTGGAGGATACAGCCGTTTGGAGCTAATACGAACAATGAGAGAAATTAAAATGAGAGATTCTTATCGGTGAAAACCCACACGGGCACCGTGAGGCGATGGTGAGTAGAGAAATTAAAATGAGAGAGTCTTGTTAGTGAAAACTCGCAAAGAGCACTATAGGGCGACGATGAGAAGAGCAATGAGAGAGGTTAGCTGGCGAAAACCCCGAAAAGGGCGCCACTGATCGAAAGAGGATAATGGGTCACTGACATGGACACAGTCCGGGGCAAGGTTTCTCAACCTCGGGGTGATAGTTGTGATGAATTTATGAGAGTCGGACAGTTTACACGGATTAGGTATCCAGTACAAAAGGCATGTCATGTTCATTGAAGTCCGCATGCACTCCAGATAAGTCCTTCTTTCCTTTCCCCGAAAGGGATACCTCTTGTTTAAATTCATTGCCCATTTTGTCATTTATTTTCTTTCAAATCCCATTCGGTCTAACTCTGTTTCCGAGACTAAGTCATAGAAAGGATAGCAAAGCTGATTTACAGGATCTCATTTGACACGGGCTAATATGCAAAAGACACCCAGCCTCATCAGGGGCATCAAGTCGATCCCGACTAGCCTTAGCGGTCGATGCTTCAAACTCAAAACCCTTGAAATGAGAAAATCAAATCGAAGTGCCTATAAAGGCAGATGAAGTTGAAAGGTTGAGACCCACGTTGCTAACCATCTCAGCAAAGTTTGAAAGGCCAAAATACTCCAAGTGCTCTGAGGCATAAATGGAAGGCCGATAAAAGCAAAATAAAATCGGAAAGGTTAAGTCCCACGCGACTAGCCGTTGCAGAAAATCTAAGGGGCCTGAATCTTACCAATGCTCCGAAAACCCCAAAAAGAAGAAGCAAGTGAAAGGCCTACAAAGACAAAACAAAGTTGAAATGTTGGGTCCCATGTGACCAATTACCATGATGAAATCTGGAAAGCCAGGATCACCAGGTTTAGAAATGAAACCCAATCCCCAGCAAACGAACAAGCGGTTGAGATCTTTGTCAAAGGGCCGAGATCAAGCGATTGAAATAATCAAGGCCACAAAACCAACCACCGTTTCAAACTAACAAATTATTCTTTGTTGAAATGAGAAACAAGTGCAATTCAAAAGCAACTGTGCAAAAGCAGGTTCAACTAAGGGAAAATTGCGCGAGGGGCAGAAGGAGCTTTGCAGCATTGACTCCAAAAAAGGAAAGTTTCCTCCAAAACTCCTTTCCCGCATGCATGAAAATAAAAATAAAAAAAAAAGAAAAATAAAAAAAGAAAAAAGAAAAGAAAAAGAAAAAAGAAGAAATGAAGTTGAAAATGATTCAAACCTAAAGTATCATAGGGTCCCCAGTCCCTAGCCAAACCTTTTCCGACCAAGGACATTCCATTCCTTAGTTGATGCCAACATAGGGTCTCACTCCCTAGCAGGAACCAGCATAACCTGGTGATCTTTTTTTCTGACAACAACATAACCTGTTGATCATTTCCAGACACTGGCATAACCCAATGATCTCTTTTTCAGGAAACAACATAACCTGTTGACCTTTCCAGATACCAGCATAACCTGGTGATCTTTTTTTCTGACAACAACATAACCTGTTGATCATTTCCAGACACTGGCATAACCCAGTGATCTCTTTTTCAGGCGACAGCACAACCTGTTGACCTTTCCAGACACCAGCATAACCCAGTGACCTTTTCCTGACAACAACATAACATGTTGATCATTTCCAGACACTGGCATAACCCACTGATCTCTTTTTTCTGGGAAACAGCATAACCTGTTGACCTTTCCAGACACCGGCATAACCTGGTGATCTTTTCCTGACAACAACATAACCTGTTGATCATTTCCAGACACTGGCATAACCCAATGATCTCTTTTTCAGGCAACAACATAACCTGTTGACCTTTCCAGATACCAGCATAACCTGGTGATCTTTTCCTGACAAAGCATAACCTGTTGATCACTTCCTGACACTAGCATAACTCAGTGATCTCTTTTCCCCAGGCAACAACATAACCTGTTGACCTTTCCTGACACTGGCATAACCCAGTGATCTCCTTTTTCCCCGCAACAGCATAACCTGTTGACCTTTCCAAATACCAACATAACATGGTGATCTCTTTCTTGACAACGGCATAACCCGTTGATCCTCCCCCGGACACCGGCATAACCTGGTGAACTTTTCTTGACGACAGCATAACCTGTCTATCTTTTCCAACATAGGGTCTCCAATCCCTAGTTGATTTTACTCTTAGGCATAGGGTATCCACCCCCTAGTCTACATTCACTCCGGGTACACCATTCTCGGCTTTTGATTGCAACTTAGGACAATGGACTCAAGACGACCAAAAGAAGAAGTTTTGATCCAGAATAAAATAAAAGAAGAAAAAGAGAAGGCCAAATCCAAGGTACAAAAGCGGAAAAAAATATGGACTGCTCAGGGCAAGATTGAAGTCACAAACAGTGCATGTCCCTTCTTGATCCGAAAAACTGAAGAAGATTTAACCAGCGCCTACAACTAACAAGCATCAAGATCCAGATCGAGTATGTACAAGCAGCCAAGATTCAAGGCCAAGCTTCAGAAGGCTAACAGATAGGAATCTTGTAACTCGTAGTTGATAGGCTTAGTTTAGTTTTTTCCATTTTTGACTTTGGTGTAATAAGGAGCTCAGCAGCAGTAACAGCATCAACCGCAGTGAAATCACAGTTACCGATAGTCCCAACTACCAAAACCTCCAGAACTACACTGACTTGATTCCTTTATAGCCAAGGATATGTAGGCAACCTCTGAAGCAGGGTTCGGTCAGTCTTTTCAAAAACGCTTCACATGGAGTATTTGAACGGGTAAAAGTTGTTCATAATTGCTCACTTTGTCTTTGCTCGAAAACTCTTCGTATTTCCGAGCAAAGAGGGGCAGCTGTGAGCATGTAATTTTTAACCCACCATATACTCCTACAAAATTCACTAAAATAAATTAATTTTTATAAATTTTGTTGAATTTTAGTTTATTTGAGAATTGTTTGCATTACATGGCTATAATCCATCTTTTAAAATTTATAAAATGATGAATAATAACAAAAATATTTTATTTTTATTTGCATAATTAGGTTTTGGTTTAATACTTAGCTAGTTAATTCAATCACTTTATTAGGAAGATTACAAAAATTAGTTTCTAAATAATTAGGATTAATAATCTCACTTTAATTAGTTAATTGAGTCATAATTGGATGAAATTAGATTAAAATTAATTATTATTAATCAAAATTGTTTAAATTAATTTAATTGATTTAACCTAAGTACCCAAAGATTAAAAAATTATAAGAATCGGACCTTGGCCAATGCACCCAGGCCCATTCTCATCTTTACACACCTAAAAAATACCCAGCCCAATAAACCCAAACCCGGCCGGCCCCCCATTTTTTTCAAAACGACCCCGTTTTGTTTAAGTGAAATGATTCCAACCATTGATCTATTTTGATCTAACGGCTGGGAACCCCACAACCCCTTAGTATTTAACTATCCCCAAACACTCATCCCCCCATTTTGCAAAGTCTAACACCCCCATGTTCCGTCTCTCTCTCTCTTTATCTGAACCCCCACCGGCTCCCCACACCTCCACCCTACTCCTCCGGCCGAAAATCATCACCGGCGGCGGAGCTCCACCAATCGACCCCAAATTTATACCAGACAATCTCCTTGATCCCCTTAATCCCGACTTATTTTAGATCTAAAAATCTGGAAAAAAAAAACCTAAAATCCTTTAACAACGATTCTCCACGGCTCTGTGACTCGGACTCACATGAGTCGATGGCTCTTGACAAGAGCTGTCGATTCATGCCAGTCGGAGTCACTTTTGGAACCCACCGGAGTCCGACCAAAGCTTCGTTTTTAGCCTACTGGTATCTTTTTAACCCCTTTTTTCTTTTTTCTTACTCATATTTAAACACTGGTTTACTGTTTCAGATTCTTAAAACTAGGTTTTAGTTTAGGGTTTATTTTTTGTATGGACTAATATGATGAACACTGTGAAACTCCATATGTGTCATTGTTTCGTACATTTTTTTTTTTTTTGACTGTTTTCCTTTCTCTGATTCTCCCTGCCTTCTTTTAATTAATTTAGCTATTAAATGTGTTGCCATTGTATATTCTTGGTTGTGTAACCTGTCTTGAAATGTAACAATTTTTTAGATCTATTTGTACTTAACAAGGGTTTATCAATCGTTAGTCATGGTTTATAATTAATCAACAATTAATTAAGATGTTAGGACTTCACTTGAACTATCTGATTTCTTTTCTTAGTCTATTTCTGATTTTCGTAACTAATTTTTGAATTTGTCTTCAAATTTGAGTAATGATGATGAAAATATGAAAGCCCTAAGCCTCAGGACTGTACATGTTCAAAAATTAATACAATATTTCATATGTTAGGCATTTGATCATTAGGATTCAACTGAAATTCAAAAGTGCTTTTCTAAATATTTCGTATAATTTTTGTATTAAAACTAGTATGTCCGAAAATTTCTAGTATCACTGTAAATACCCATTTTCTTGAAATTCCTGAAAAGAATAATCATTTCAAATCTGATGAATTACTAAATAAATAAGTATGGCCTCCTCAAACATCATCTTTTAATAACTGAAAATAACGCATATGTTTCTTATTGTGCTTTAATATTGTGAATCCATATTTCCGTTTGTATTCTTTGTTCTCCTTAATCAAGTAATGTTTGCCGAATCGTATAGATTTCTCTTTCTTTACGAAATAGCCTAAACTAGGATTTGGTCAAAGGGATAAATGACAAATTGGGCTAAACATGGCCATAGCCTAAACATTTGCCTATTAGGATAGTAAACATGACTTTGTACATATCCCGTATGCTAAAAATACCTCTTTTAGATTAAAATTATAAAACATAGAGAATAATCGAATATTGCTTCAAATAAGCATATTTTAACCGTCACAACCATAGTCATGACTATATAATCCACACTTGGGTGTGGCAACTCATGCCCCTGACTCTAACTCCAAACAATAATAAAATCACATGTTGTAATCGCGGGTGCATTTCATGTGGTGCGGTTACGATGTGTCCAAAAATAACAAGTGCACGCCATCGTTACTTATTTAAAGATAAATCCATAAATATCAAAAGCGGTTTAAAATTTAAGAGGTTAAATGCACAATAGGCTAAAATATGTAAATAACCAAATAATTTAGGCCAAATATTAATAGTTAAGCGACCGTGCTAGAAACATGAAACTCGAGAATGCCTAACACCTTCTCCCGGGTTAACATAATTTGTTACTCAGATTTCTGGCTCGTAGACAAATTAAAATAGAGTCTAATATTCCTCGGTTTGGGATTTTTTAATAAATAAACGGTGTCCCGGAACATCGTCAAAAATCGGGGTGGCGACTCTACAACTAAAATAAATCCCAAATCCGAATAATGTCACTTAAAGTGAAAAAACTCCCTTATTACCCTTTATTACCCGGGGGTGGAAAAAGGAGGTGTGACAAATGCTGTTGGGGATCCTCAATGTATGACCCCGAAAATAGTCCCTTATTCTGCAACAAGTGCAGCATGTTATTTGTGATTTGAAAGGACTCAGCTTGTATCTGAGGGACTACTATCGCAGTGGCCAAATTCTCGGCCGTGGATTGTGCCCAGTCATATAGAGGCGCCTCTGGTACAATAGACGCCACAACCTGTGCAGCTGGGTCTACCACGTTGTCCCCATTGTTATTGTTCATGTTGTTTAGATCTTCCATGTCGGTTTCAATTTGTTCAATTGATGGTTGTTGCTTTCTTTTTCGGTTGGCCCTGTTCAAGGCCTTGAAAACTTTCTCGGAGTCTGGTAAGGCTTCAAACACTTCACCAGTTCTCGATGCGTTTCTAGTCATGCACCTGTACAACCAAGTCAGCAGACGTTAAATTCCAATGTATAGATTGAAAGTGAACAAAATTGACTACACTTAAGAATTTTGTATTTCTTTCAACTCTAATTGACAACACCGTTAATTCCCCGACAACGGCGCCAAAATTTTATCACGCTCAACTTTGTCTTATAAAAAGACTAAGCGGGTGTTGCAAATATAATCTGAGTATTTTGCCCAGAGTCGAATCCCACAGGGAATTAACGTATCAATTATTGTTGTTAGACTCACTCGATTCTCAGTAATCAATTTCCCAAAAGTTATGAATATAAGTTTCCGGTATTGTTACTAACTACAACTGAATAAAATTAAGTAAACTAAAAGATAACTAATACTGAGGTGTAGACAATTGCGATAAGGATCTAAGGTTATGGTTTCCCCCGTTGATGAAATCTCTTCTTATATATTTCCTATAGTTTGGCCTAATTATCTCTATCAATCATGAACACTCAGGCTACCGTAAATCTCTCCCGAGCACTTACGATAATTGTCGACGCACTCTCTCGAGCTACGCTAGCTAACTTTTATTACAGTTCACTTTAGATTGCACCCAAGGTATCAGGCGGGAGCTTAGTAGTTGCTTAGTCGTTCAAAAGACAGCAAAAATGATTAAAACATTTATAGCTCCTACGTAAATAAGTAGTTGCGCACCTTTAAACCCTCGGTTATGGATCTCTTCTATACTTTGGGAGTGATGTTGTTCAACAACTACCTAAACATGTACTCTCTCTCGAGCAGATACACACAAAATAGGCACAACTAATTGAGGGCCCTTCAATCAACTACAACAAGAACGTAGTTGAACAAATAGAGATGAAAATAAAGCAAACTATATTAATATAACAATAAGTTCTTCCTCAACGGGTTCCACCAAAACCTTAGACTAAAGAAGTTAGCTACTCATAATTGTACTGAAATTAACAAAAGAATTCATCAACAATGGTAAAATCACAAGGAAGGGACATGAAAATTGATGCCCAATTGCCCTTCTTGCCTCTTGCCTTTGCTTTTCTTGAACAAGCTTCTAAACCTTGATAAACTCCTCCTTTGGGCGAGTTGAACCTTATATAGGTTCAGTGGAATGGCCCCAAACTTCCAAATTTTCCCCTGGGAAATAACGTGTGCGCCTGGGACTAGCGCACCCGCGCTAGTCAACGCGCTACTGGGCGCACTAATCGACTTTTGTTCTGTCCGGGGATCGCTGGGTAGCGCGGTCACGCTAAGCCCGCGCTAATGGAGTTTTGTTCTATCCCTGGCAACTGGACTAGTGCGGCAGCGCTAGTGGACTTATAATCTTTCCCAGCGATTTTATTCCTTCTTTTCATACGTTAACTACTCCAATGGGCTTTTCTCCTTCAATTTAGCTCCAAACACCATCTTAGGTCCTCGTAAGAGCATTTTGATCCTGCGAAACATAGAATCAACAATTAGCTCCATTTTAACATCATTTCACATTCCTAAGACAGTGAAGCATCATTAAGTTGGAGTGTAAGTCTACACTAACTACGTGAATTTAGCCTACTATCAATCTTCTATGTAGTGAAGTAAAGCAGAATATCATAACAGTTAAACAATAGCATGGTTGATTGTTTATTTCAAGTAAGATAATTAAAATAGAGCGGTTTGGATTGTTTTTACAAGTTATGGGGTACAAATCATATTTCATGGTTTTGCAAAAAAAGACATCCAAATATGTTGCAAAAATTATAACCAAACATAACTTCATCTTCAATTCAAATTTTAGTGAAATTCCAAATTTGAAAACTTATTTTGGAATTCATGTCCAAACGCCTACTTAGTAAAAACGCGATTACAATTCAAGCATATACCTTAAGGGGTAGTTTGTATGATAAATAATTCTGAGATAAATATTTAGTATCGCCTTTGTTAGGTTAAATCGGCCCAAAGATACTCTTAATATGGTGTGATATTGTCCGTTTTGAGTCAAACCCGCATGATTTTCTCTAAAATAACTCACACCATTAAGAGCCTGTTTGGATTGGCTTTTAAGCTGTTCAAACCATCTTTTAAGTTATTTTCAGCTTATTTGAGTGTTTGACAAAGCCAATTGATGCTTAAATAAGTTAAAAAGTTCTTAAAATAAGTCAAAAATCATAAGTCGGGTAACCCCAACTTAGAGCATGTTTGGCCAAGCTTTTGGGAGGCCAAAAGTACTTTTATTTCCTCAAAAAAGTACTGTTAAAAAAATTAAGTTGTTTGGCGAAGACAGAAACGTACTTTTGGCCAGCAATAGAAGCAATTTTTCTGCTTTTGGGAAGAAGCAGAAAATTCTAGCGTCTTCCAAGAAGCAGAAGCAGAAAGTTAATTTATTCAAGACAAAACTATCCTCACTATAAATTTGTATTTTCTAAATCATCCCTTATTGATTTAATTTTTTTTTTCATTTTTGTTTCTTGTTTTTGTCATTCTTTTAAATTTAAAGATATCATTTACATGAATCATATTGTGACTTTTCAAATTCTTTATTGGTTTTTCTTGTTTTTGATTTTTTCTTTGTGTAATGTCTTCTATCTTTCCAAATTATTTTCTTCTTCTTCCGCACTAAAGAAAATTATCTATATCATTCTTTTCATAATCAATTCTCTTCTTATAAATAACATTTATAATTTCTTCTCTTATAGGCTATTAATTCCCTAATCTTTAAAACAAATATAAAATCTAATAATTTGTGAAAATTACCTACAAATAGGTAATTAATTTATAATTACATCGCATAATCTATATATTATCAAAAGAAAAAAAAAGCCTTTACATTAAGCCAAGTGGCAGCATCACAATAGATCACTTGGCGATTTAGGACAAAGTTAGTCAGGTAGATAATAATTAGTTTCTTTTTGAATTTAAATTTTTAAAAAAATTAAAGTATGCATCATGTGTTGCTAATAATTAGCTACTCTTTTTGAATTTGAATATAAGAATTATTTCTATTTTAGGCCCAATGCCATCTTTCAAGTTTGACACTTAGAATCATCTTGTTACAGCTATCATGGTTATAAGAAATTTCATCCGACGACATTCTTAAACCGATAAGGAATTCAACTATTATGCTAATGAAGACATTACTGCAGATATTGAGGAAGGAGATGGGCCTTATGGTATTCCTTTAGAAATGTAAGGCAAGTCTTCTTGTAACGACTCGGCCGGTCGTTTCGCGAGATTAGCCCCTTTTCCTCTATTTCTGATTCATTTTGTGTGGTTCATCTCTTGTGTGTTTTGTTGGGTCGATTGGTTCGGGTTCGGAGTGGTCGTGGTGAGAATTGAGACGCTTAGTCTCTTAAATTGGCTTAATAGTGGAAAAAGTCAATCGGGAGTTGACTTATTGGTAAACGACCTCGGAATGTGAATTTTATGGCTCGGATAGCTTCTCTATGAGATTTGGGTCTTAAGAGTGTGTTGGGAATGTGTTTTTGATGTATGGTGTAGAATTAGGCTTGAATTGGCGAAAGTTAGTTTTTGGCGATTTTCGGTCGGCAGTGAAAAATGGTCTATCGGGGTCAGAATGGAATTCCGGAAGTTGGAGAAGGTTCGTAATGTAATTTTGGATATATGTGCAAATTTTCAGGTCAATCGGACGTGTTTTGGATGGTTTCGGCATGTTGGTGAAATTTAGAAATTTCAAAGTTCATAGGCTTGAATCCGAGGTGAATTTGATGTTTTTGCGTTGTTTTTGGTGTTTTGAAGGCCTGACTAAGATTGAATAAGGTTATGAGATGTGTTGGTATATTTGGTTCGGGTCCCGAGAGCCTCGGGTGAGTTTCGGGAGGCTAACGGATCAATTTTTAGTTTTTAGACTTAGCTGGTTTGCTGGTGTTTTGCTGCCGAGTTTTTACTCTATGCATTCGCGGAGGGGGCCCGCGTTCGCATAGAGTGTTTTGTGGAAGGGGGCCAGTTATTCCATGCGTTTACGGACGTAGGGGTGCAAACGCAGAGAGGTGAGCAGAGTGGTCATAGTGAACGCGAGAGAGTGAGTGCGTTCGCATAGAGTGTTAGCTGTCTGAGGACCCCAGGCCATTAGCATATGCGTTCGCGGGTCAGTGGGAGCGTTCGCAAAGTCCTAGGGGGTAGATGTGCATCGCGTTCGTGGGCTTAAAGCCGCATTCGCGTAGAGTAAAATTAGGGGCCTGTTGGAATGTTCTATGCGAACGCGGACCTAGTGATGCGTTCGCGAAGAGTAAAGGACTGGGCAGAAAGTTTAAGTTCTAAAAATGAGGGTTTTAGGCCATAACTCAAAAGTCCATTAGAGAGCTCGGGAGAAGGAGGAAATTGAAGAGATTTTCTGTAGAGTTGTTGAGGTAAGTGTTCTTCAATCACATTTGAGTTAATATCATGATTTAGCCTTGATTTTTATCATGTAATTAGAGGAATTAAAGTGGAAATTGGGGGAAAATGGGAGGAAAATTTGGGAATTTCTTTTGATGATTTGAATGGGCAATTGAGGTCGAATTTTGGTAAATTTGATATGGGTAGACTCGTGACGGAATGAGAATTCCAGTTTTGTAATTTTTATCAAGTTCCGAGACGTGGGCCCGGGGTCGAGTTTGGCTAATTTCGGGAATTGTACCTAATTTTGATAGTTTTCGAATGGGTTTCGTCTCCCTATCGTATTTTGATGTTGTTAATATGATTTTGATAGACTCGGAGCATTTGGGAGCCGATTCAAGGGGCAAGAGTATCGTGAAGTAGCTTTTCGGCCGTTTTGAAGTAAGTAATGACTGTAAATCTTGTCCTAAGGGTATGAAACCCCAGACTTAGTATTTCTTCACTATTTTGGAGTGATGCACATGTTGAATGACGAGTGTGTGGAGTGCACTGATTGGGGATTTGGACTTGGTCCTTCCCGTGGCAACTATGAGTTGCGTAATTATTTCTAAACCATATGGTAAATTGTGTTTTAAGACTATTATTGTATTTTTGGGCGGTACGCCATGTTTGGGACCTTGTGTCGACCTGTTTGGACCCCTTGGGGCTATTTACTACTATTCCTCACTGTGTTGATTCATGATTTACACTCTGTCATGTTATGTTTAATTGATTTCAAGACTCCGTCCTATTTACATTATTTTGTGATTTAAAATGATATTTTGGGTCGAGTACCCCTTTTTACTAATAGCCCGAGCGGCTTTTTTAGAGGTTTCTGACTGAGTGAGGCTGAGGGTCTATGTTGTGAGGATATTATGGGATCGGGTTGCACGCCACAGCATGTTATACTGTTTATAGTGACTGAGTGAGGCCGAGTTCCTGATTGTGAGGATATGATATTGGATTAGGCTGCACGCAACAACATGTTATTGATAGGCCGAGTGCCAGAGTGATTGATGCCACGAGATGGCTTGATATTATAGCTTGGGTTGTAGGAGCCCCTCCGGAGTCTGTACACCCCCAGTGAGCACAAATACCTACTGAGTGTCGAGTGACGAGTGATTGGGAGGCATGAGTGGCTGTGAGGTTGCCCGTGGGGCTGATTATGAGTGATTTTAAGGCATGCTGAGGGACTGATTCTGAGTGATGTTATGCCCGAGGGGCGGTTTGTTATTCATGTTTTTGCCCTAGTGGCTTCTTACGATTCATTTCATTTTAACACTAAACTTCTTAAGCATTTTTCTGAAATTGTTGGAAATTTTACTTTTCAAAGGATTTTTACTGAAATTGGCTTTTAAGCGTCATGATTTAACGCATACACTGTTGGAAAGAAAGACTGTGCTTATTGTGAAATGATGACTTGACTTTATGTGTTTCTTACTGCTCAGGCCTGATTTATTTTTATTACTACTGAGGTTGCGTACTTTGTGTGCAGATCCAGGTGTTAGGGTAGAGTGAATTGTCCATCTGTTCTAGAGATTTCTCGGAGTTTTGCGAGGTAGCTGCACGCGTCCACAACCCTGCTTCCTCCTACTTAGTATTATAGAGTTTAATTTCTTCCATACTTGTATATTTTCTTTAGATGCTCATGACCAGTGACTCCGGGATCTTGCGGTTGTATTTATTATTCGGTGTATCTTTATCTGCTTAAAAATGATTAAAAGAAACATGTACGGATTACCAGTCTAGTAATGAGATAATGAAAGATTCCTTAAGTTTTGAGTGTTAATTTGGTTGGCCTAGTTCCACGATAGGCGCCATCACGACTAGTTTAGATTTGGGGTCGTGACAAGTTGGTATCAGAGCCTAGGTTACATAAGACTCACCGGTCATGAGCAGGTTTAGTAGAGCCTTGCAGATCGGTACGGAGACATCTGTACTTATCTTCGAGAGGCTGCAAAACCCTTAGGAAAAATCCCACATTCTTGAATTCTTGTCGTGTGTATCCACTTATTCGGAAAAAAGCGTAACTCTTGAAATTCCTTTCATGTATTCGAATGTGCACGTGAGCGCTCGGTATCAGCTGTGCATCGACGGCTTGTGATTTCCATGGGTGAGATGTGATTTTTAGCAGATTGATAATGGGCCAGCCTGGAGGACTTGAGGCCAAATGTTTATCTGCGGTTGGAGTGCTGAGATTTTGTTGTGTGAGCACGTGCATTTGGGGACTTATATGTCTATTTGATTAACGGTGTGTTCAGCCGTGTTATACCCCCCTTTGTTATTGTATTCATTGATGGCATCCTGGCGTACTCACGTAGCCAGGGGTAGCATACTCAGCATTTGAGGATAGTATTATAAGGATTTAGGGAGGAGAAGCTTTATGCAAAGTTCTCCAAGTGTGAATTTTGGCTCAGTTCAGTAGCATTCTTGGGACACGTGGGGTCCAATGAGGGTATCCATGTGGTCAGGCGAGTGTGGAGTAGAGCTTCCAGAAGCTCAATATTTCTTTGACCACAGCTCCAGTGTTAATTCTGCCATCGGCTTCAGATTCTTATACCGCATATCTTGATGCCTCGAGGATAAGCATTGGTTGTGTTTTCATGCAGAAGAGTGTAATGATTGCGTGATAGTTATGATCCTTGGAAGGGTATAGAGATGATAGCAGTTGAGGCTAAACAGACGGGGTTATTTCTCGTGGGGTTGTTTTAATGTAGAAAGGTTATGAGATGTGTTGGTATGTTTGGTTGGGGTCTCGAGGGCCACAGGTGAGTTTTGGGTGGCTAATGGATCACTTTTTGGTTTTTAGACTTGGCTGGTTTTCTGGTGTTTTGCTGCAGAGTTATTACTCTATGCGTTCGCGGAGGAGGCTCGCGTTCGCATAGAGTATTTTGTGGAAGGGAGCCAGTTGTTCTATGCGTTCGCGGATGTAGGGGTGCGAACGCGGAGAGGTGAGCAGAGTGGTCATCGCGAACGCGTGAGAGTGAGTGCGTTCGCGTAGAGTGTTAGCCGTCTGAGGATCCCAGGCCATTGCCCTATGCGTTCGCGGGTCAGTGGGTGCGTTCGTGAAAGCCTGGGGGTAGCTGTGCATTGCGTTCGCGGGCTGGAAGCCTCGTTCTCGTAGAGTAAAATAAGGGGCCTGTTGGAATTTTCTATGGGAACGCGGTCCTAGTGATGCGTTCGCGAAGAGTAAAGGACTGGGCAGAAAGTTTAAGTTCCAAAAACGAGGGCTTTAGGCCATAACTCAAAGGTCCATTAGAGAGCCCGGGAGAAGGAGGAAATTGAAGATATTTTCAGTAGAGTTCTTGAGGTAAGTGTGCTTCAATCACATTTGAGTTAATATCATGATTTAGCCTTGATTTTTATCATGTAACTAGAGGAATTAAAGTGGAAAATGGGAAGAAAACTTGGGAATTTCTTTTGGTGATTTGAATGGGCAATTGAGGTCGAATTTCGGTAAATTTGATATGGGTAGACTCGTGAGGGAATGAGGATTCCAGTTTTGTGATTTTTATAGAGTTCCGAGATGTGGGCCCGGGGGTCGGGTTTGGCCAATTTCGGAAATTGTACCTAATTTTGATAGTTTTCGAATGGGTTTTGTCTCCCTAGCGTATTTTGATTTTATTAATATGATTTTGATAGACTCGGAGCATTTGGGAGCCGATTCGAGGGGCAAGAGTATCACGGAGTAGCTTTTCAGGCCGTTTTGAGGTAAGTAATGACTGTAAATCTTGTCTTGAGGGTATGAAATCCCGGACTTAGTATTTTTTCACTATTTTGGAGTGACGCACATGCGGAATGACGAGTGTGTGGCGTGCACTGATTGGGGATTTGGACTTAGTCCTTCCCGTGGCAACTATGAGTTGCGTAATTATTTCTAAGTCATATGGTAAATTGTGTTTTAAGACTATTACTGTATTTTTGGGATGTACACCATGTTTGGGGCCTTGTGCTGGCCTGTTTGGACCCTTTGGGGGCTATTTTCTACTATTCCTCACTATATTGATTCATGATTTACACTCGGTCATGTTATGTTTAACTGATTTCAAAACTCGGTCTTATTTACATTACTTTGTGATTTAAAATGATATTTTGGGTCGAGTACCCCGTTTTACTGATAGCCTGAGCGGCTTTTTGAGAGGTTTCTGACTGAGCGAGGCCGAGGGCCTATGTTTTGAGGATATTATGAGATCGGGTTGCACGCCGTTGCATGTTATAATATTTATGGTGACTGAGTGAGGCCGAGTGCCTGATTGTCAGGATATGGTATTGGATCGGGCTGCACACCGCAGCATGTTATTGATAGGCCGAGTAACAGAGTGATTGATGCCACGAGATGGCTTGATATTAGCGCTTCGGATGTAGGAGCCCCTCCAGAGTCTGTACACCCTTAGTGAGCGCAGGTACCTACTGTATGCGAGTGCCGAGTGACGAGTGATTGGGAGGCATGAGTGGTTGTGAGGTTGCCCGAGGGAATGATTATTAGTGATTGTGCGCCATGTTGAGGGACTGATTCTGAGTGATGTTATGCCCGAGGGGCGGTTTGTTATTCATGTTTTTGCCCTAGTGGCTACTTATGATTCATTTCATTTTTATACCAAACTTCTTGAGCATTATTCTGAAATTGTTGGAAATTACACTTTTCAAAGGATTTTTACTGAAATTGGCTTTTAAGCGTCATGATTTAATGCATACACTGTTGGAAAGAAAGATTGTGCTTATTGTAAAATGATGACTTGACTTTATGTGTTTCTTACTTCTCAGACCTGATTTATTTTCATTACTACTGAGTTGGCGTACTCACATTAGTCCCTGCACCTTGTGTGCAGATCCATGTGTTAGGGCAGAGTGAGTTGTCCATCTGTTCCAGAGATTTCTCGGAGTTTTGCGAGGTAGCTGCACGCGTCTGCAGCCCTGCTTCCTCCTGCTTAGTATTATAGAGTTTAATTTCTTCCAGACTTGTATATTTTCTCTAGATGCTCATGACCAGTGACTCCGGGATCTTGGGGATGTATTTATTATTCGGTGTAGCTTTATCTGCTTAAAAATGATTAAAAGAAACTTGTACGGATTACCAGTCTAGTAATGAGATAATGAAAGGTTCCTTACGTTTAGAGTTTTAATTTGGCTGGCCTAGTTCCACGATAGGCGCCATCACGACTAGTTTAGATTTGGGGTCGTGACACTTCTACTAATATGGAAGCATTGTGTGATAGAATTAGAGATGAAATTGTTGAGAAATGTTATCATGTGTGAGTGACATTGCTTATTATTTTATGGTGGATTATCAATATATAATAATTTGTGGAATAGACTTTTAATTCATACTGAATGGTGTATTTTGATTATTCAAATCATCATGTAAACAATAAGTAATTGTCACAACCCAAAACCTACATTGTCGTGATGGCGCCTATCGTGAAACTAGGCAAGCCTAAATCCAACATTTTCTCCATTTCAGTAAAACATCTTTTAAATTTAACAGCGAAAAGGTGTAACATTAATAAAAGCACATTAACACAAAGTTTACCCGAAAATATAATACGACTGTCCCAATAATCGGGGCATCACTGAGTACATGAGCGTCTAATAGCCGGACATAGTCTACAAAATATCTATAGAATTAAACTCAAAAGTACAATAATCTAAGGAGGAGAAGATCAAGGTCCGCGAACGTCGTGCAACTACCTCAATAGTCCCTGACTCCAAATGTAGAAAAATCAGCAGCCGTCGTCGTGCAAAAAGTACTTCTAAAATGAATTGGCCAAACACAAACGATTTTTCTTAAAGTACTTTTGGATAAAGCACTTCTGAAAAAAAGTACTTTTCAAATAAGCAGTTTTTGGCCGTTTGACCAAACATGCTCTTATTACTTTTTAGCTTAAGGGTGTGTTTGGTATGAAGGAAAATATTTTCCAATTTTTTCATGTTTGGTTGGCTTAAATGTTTGGAAAATATTTTCCTTATCAACTCATTTTCCTCCAATTGGAGGAAAATATTTTCCTTATCAAGAGAAGGAAAAATATTTTCCAAAACTCCTTCTCAACCTTCCCCACCCTATTCCATACCCTCACCAACCCGCCCCACACCCACCCACCTAATTCCACCCCATGCCCTCTCTCCAAAAAGATTTTTTTTTCGTCACCACCCACCCTACTACCTCGCCCGCAAAAAAAAATTAATTTCAAATTTTATTTTTTCGTTTTTCTACACCCCCCCCCCAAATGCAGTTATGAGTTCGGAGGTTTATGTGTTTCGAAGTTTACGGGTTCGAAATTTCGCGGTTTTGAAAGTTTTGCGGTTTAGAATTTTATGAAATTTGTTGGTTCGGGAGGTTGTTGTTTCGAAAGTTTATGACTTCATGTTTATTGTATCAAAATTATTTATGAATAATCTTGAGAAAAAGTATTTTCCTTAATTTGCGTACCAAACACCGAAAAATGAATAAGATTACTACTTGTTTTCCAAGAAAACTTTTTGTTGGAAAACATTTCCTACGGAAAATATTTTCCGTTATACCAAACACACCCTAAAAGCTATTTGCCTTTGACCAGTTAATTTACTATTTTATCCCTTATAAAATAGTAAATTCTTAATGTATCCTTCACACACAAGCCCTAATTAATTTCTATTGATTTCTTCTCGGTTATTCTTTCTTCGGCCTCTCCCTCATCTCTTCTTCTCCATGACTCCATGTCTGTCTTTCGTTGCTCATCTCCTTCGTTGCAAATTTTTAAAGTTCGATTCCTTTTTTCCTATCATCAGGATAGGTTTTCTCCTTTCTTCTTTGTTATTTTGGATTTCTTTCGTTTTTTTTATGTCTGAACGTTATACGTGCAGAGGTGACTGAATTTTAACATATATGATCAATGTAATTCAGCTACTGATGGCAGAAATCATAATTGCTAAATGTTGGTCAACTTCCGTACAAATATAGCATTTTCTTTTTTTGATTTCTTTTGAATTGGAAACTGAAATGTTTATCTCACAGTGAATTAATTATTTTACGTAATTAATTTAAGTTGAAAGTGAATTAATTTAGAATAAAAAATCAATTCTTTTATAGTGTTTAACATATTTAAGGATATCTTTGCCGTTTTAACCGGATTAAGCCAAACATATCAATAACTTATTTTCAGCTTCATCACATCTATTAGTATTTATTTATGAAACTAGCTCAATCACTTAAAAAGTGTTTTTCAGCACGTGGTGCTTAAAAGCTACTTAAATTAAGTCAATCCAAACGGGCTCTAAGAGTATCCAACTCCTAAAAAGTAACTTATTTTTCTTTTCTATTTATCATGTCGGACTTTGTTCACACACACCCAATAATTCCTCCTCTGAACCAAGTTCCACACAACCCATCACCATTCATGGGCTAATTTGGAGATTAACCGTGTGTCACCCACATGATCTTGAGTATTTACAGTTACCAAAGCCCAAAGGTTTTTTATGCGTCTTCAAAGCTACGGATAAAGGCTGTAAACCCTGTAGACAGGTAAAGAAACTAAGCCCCCCC